>JABYPW010000064.1:0-44592 GCA_016880775.1 Phymatotrichopsis omnivora | reverse complement strand
TACTGGTTCAGTCCCTGTAAGCGAATGCGACCGATGACCACAATGGCTGTATGAAGGGTTACCCTGACAGCGCTTAGCGAGATCGCTCCTGTATTACGCGACTATGTCATATGCTCTTAATTGAGTGTGATGCCCTGTCCGTACATCAGTGATCCGAGGGAGGACAAGATAAATCCACTAGGACTGGCGGATACTTTCGATATTGGCGCATACTGCCAATAGGGTTTCTCAGGGTCCACCTTGATCACTGGTGATCCAAGGGGCGATATAGGGGGAATAGGTGGTAAAACCTTTTCCTCCCATCGCTGGAACTGTTGGTTCAGGGTGAACTGCGGTTGTGGAGCGTAAAGCGGCGGCTCCTGCGGTTGGGGTTTTTCTCTGGGCGAGACCGGTGCCCAACTCTGGTTGGCGATAGTTTTGAGACCCAATGCTGGAGGGTCGTCGAGGGGCTCCTCCTTCACTGTGCTATCTTCGGGGGAGGTGCAAATTCGTCTATACTGGTCGAAAACAGGTACGACCATAGTGGGAGATAGGGAAATCTCCGTCATTTCCTCATCTTCGTCACAACTTGGGCTTGTTGGGGAAGCAGTGGTAGAACTGATCGATGAGCTCCTGGGAGTGCTCGAGGTGCTGGGAAGGCTCCTATGTAGGCTTGGAGTAGCCGACCCATTTGACAAGGTAGCGAAGAGCGCCACCTCGAAGGCGTTTAGAGTCGAGAACACTCTCAACTTCGTACTCTCGATCTCCTTCAATGACAATCGGAGGAGGTGGAGGATTTCGATAGCCTGGGACTGGTTCATGTTTGCTTGCTGGTTCCAGTAGAGAGATGTAGAAGACTGGATAGATCTTCATAGAGCGAGGAAGCTTGAGTTCATATGCTCGAGTTCTGACTCTTGCTAGAACCTTGAATGGACCAAGTCGTTTGTGATCAAGTTTCTTGGATGGCCTCTGAGTGCGCAGATTTCTGGCATTCAACCAAACCTTTTCTCCAACTTCTATCACAGGTGCCGGTTTTCTTGACTGGTCTGCCGCTTCCTTCTGGCTTGCTTGTGCATAAGCGATTTCTGCCCTGCATAAGTCATGTACTTCTTGTAGTCTGGTAGCGAGATGCTTGACACTTTCAGGGGTGTTTGACCTTCGCCTAAGGTCTATGTCTATCACAAAGTGTGGGTGGTATCCGTAGTTTGCGTAGAATGGGCTAACTTTCGTAGTTGCCGAAACTTGATTGTTGTAGCTAAACTCTGCGAGAGGAAGCAAGGATGCCTAATCATCCTGCTGGTAATGGCAATAAATGCGCAGATACTGTTCTAGAACTGAGTTTATTCTTTCCATCTGACCATCTGTCTGGGGGTGGTATGCCATGCTGAGATTGCTTTTGACTTTCAAGACTTTGCACAGGGATCTCCAGAACTCCGAAACAAACTGGGTGCCACGGTCGGAGGTGATATCTTTTGGCAATCCATGATGTTTCCATATATGATGTAGATACAGGGTTGCTACATCTTCGCTTGTTGCTTTTTCCTTTGTAGGGATGTAGTGCTCCATTTTGGTCAGGCGATCCACTACTACAAGGATTGCATCACATTCCTTGCTTGCTGGCAATCCCACTATAAAGTCCATGGATATCGAATTCCAGGGCTTCTCGGGTATTTCCAAGGGTTTCAAAGTGCCGATAGGTGCATGTCTGACAGGTTTCACTCTTATGCATGCTTCGCAATGGCTGATGTATCGGCTGATGTACTTCCGCAATCCTGGCCAAAAATAGTTCCTTGTGACCAACTCATATGTTTTGGCTCTTCCTGGATGTCCGGCGGCTATATAATCATGGTTCTGTCGGAGTATTTCCAGTTTTAGGTCTGGATCATCAGGGATGCTGACTAGGTTGTTGTATAATAACAATCCTTCCTTGATCGCGTAATCTGATAGTTGCACATATTTTGAAGATCTTTCTCCTTTCTGCAGGGCCTGCAGGATAGATTTTGTGGCAGGGTCCTTGTCATAAGACCTTTTGACTTTCTCTTCGAAATCTTGATTTCTCTCCAATTCCACTGTTGCTGAGAGAACATGCAGTTCTGGACTCGCTTGCAATGCAGGGTCCACATGGCGGGGTTGGATGATCATCTGTTCCTGATAAGCGAGACGTTCATCCCCTTCCTTCGGAAGATCTCCGGATCTTCTGGTTAAAGAATCAGGTTTTCCTCCCTATTTCCCTGGCCAGTAACATATCTGGAAGTTGAACCTTCATAGCAATTCTGACCATCTTGCCTGTCGGTGATTCAACATTCTTTTGGTCATGAAGTATTCTAAGTTTTTGTGATCTGTTATCACTTGAACTGGGAATTTCGAGTATGCAATATGTCGTTCCCATTCTGTGAATGCAAGAATAACTGCTAACAGTTCCTTATCATGCACAGGATAGTTGTATTGCGCAGGGTTGAACTTCTTGGAGAAGTATGCCACTGGGTGCAAAACTTGCTTTCCATCCTCATGCTGGAACTTTTGGGGAAGGATGCCTGCTGCCACATGATCTGATGCATCCATTTCCACAATAACCGGTTTTTCTGGGTTGAAGTGTCTCAGGGTTGGCACTGATGTGAATGCTTCTTTGAGACTTATAAAAGCAGCGCTTGCTTCCTTCGTCCATTCGAACTTTTGGTCCTTTTTCAATAACTTTGTGATTAGTGATACTACCCTTGAGTATCCTTTAATGAATCTCCGGTAGAAGTTTGCGACTCCTATGAACATCTGAATGTCCTTGACTGACTTTGGTGTTTCCCATCCTAGTACTGCTTCTACCTTTTTGCTGTCCATGGTGATGCCTTCTGGGGAGATGATGTATCCGAGAAATTCCGTTCTTTCGACATGGAATTCGCACTTCTCAGGTTTGCAATGAACTTTGTTTTTCCCTAGCTTTCTCAAGACTGTTTGCACATAGCTGATGTACTCTTCTAGGGTTTTCGAAAAGATCAATATGTCATCTAAATAGACAACACAGAAAACGTCCAAATGATCTTTTAGAATGTCGTTAATGAATGCTTGGAACGTTGCTGGTGCATTTGTGAGTCCAAAGGGCATAACCTTATACTTATAATGACCATACCTGGTGCGGAATGCAGTCTTCCATTCCTCACCTTCTGCAATTCGGATTGAATTGTATGCCTGTCTCAGATCTAACTTGGTGTAGATCTTCGCTTCTTTCAATCGTTCCAATGTTTCCTGGATTAGCGGCAATGGATAGCGATTTTTGACCGTGATTTTGTTGAGTCCGCGATAATCCACACATAGGTGGAGCGATCCATCCTTCTTTTTCACAAACAATATTTTTGCGCCAGCTGGAGACTGTGACTCCTGGATGAATCCTTTCGCTAGGTTCTCTTTTAGGTACCTTTTTAACTCTTGCAGCTGTACCTCTGATAGTCCGTAGGTAGGTAACCATGGTGGTTCACCTCCTTCAACCAGTGGAATCCTGTGATCAATTTTTCGATGTAGTGGCAAAGTGTCCACTTTCTCTTTATCCAAGAGGTGCAAATATTCATGGTACTCTTCTGGTACCAGTTCCTCTGGCGGTATTATGTCCGGTGTCTTCCCTTCCTCGATAGTTTCTGTAATCCTAATGGCATACAGCTTGCTGTCGTTCCTTGCTGCTATTTTCTCGAAGGGTACCGCTCCAATGGTGGTGATATCGATTCCACTTCTCCCTTCCTCTTCCAAGAAGGTGAGCTGATTTCTCTTGAAATCTAATTGCGCTTGGTGGTGCTGTAGCCACTGTAATCCTAATAGGATAGGACAGTCTGCTAACTTCATGATATAGAACAACGCTTGTTCTTTTCTTGGTCTAACCTGAATTTCCGCTCTGTGACCTTGGTGATTTTTCCGCTGCTTGCTTGTCTTCCATCGACAACTGTCAAGGTTCTTGGGGTCTCTAACTTTGACATCGTGAAATCGTTTTCTTGCGCAAATTTTTCATCCATGAATGCGAAACCGGTTGCCCCTGTATCCAATAGGGCATAACACTCCACAGTGTTATTCAATGTTACTTGGACTATCAAATGTTCTCCTTCTGAAAACATTTCTGACTTTTCTGTTCTGGTGGCTTTCTGGGTAAGGATTTTCCATTGGGTTTTCCTCAGAGCTAGACCACCATCTAGTTCTGACTCTTGGAGTTTCCCGACTGAATTGTAACAGTTGCCACTTTTGTGCTAGTGGTCTTTGACTCTTTGCCAGTTTCCTTCTTTGGACAGTTCTTGGTGTAGTGTCCATCCTTGCCACAATTGAAACATAAGCCTTTGTTCTTGTGGCGATCCCTCTCTTCCTGAGTGATCTTTTCTTTCTCCTAATGCTGTCCCTTCTGGCGGTAGGTGCTGAACTTTTTCTGTTTCTTGAAGCCTTGCTTCTGCAGTTCTTCTCGGGGCTTGCTGGGAGGTTTCTCTTCCTTTTTTAGAATCGACTCAAGTTGACTTTCCAACTGAATACACAGTTGTGTGAAATCTGAGTATGTCTCAGGGAGGTTCGACTGATGGGCCAGGGCTTCATGGATCTTCCCTTTTAGCCCTTTCTTGAACAGGAGTATCTTCATCCTGTTGTCTTCGGGTAGGTTGGTATTGAATTCGAGACCATCAAAGTCTGCACAGTACTCAGACACATTCCCTTTCTTTCTGAGGTTTTCCAGTTGCTGGTAAGCTGTATTATCCTTGTCTGGATCATCATACGCTTTCCTCAGGGCTTCCTCAAAAGTTGACCATGTTTCTTCAGGCGCTTTTCCATTCTTGGAGTTCTTTAGCCTTCTGGCAATGTACCACTTCTGTGCTGGTCCCTTCAAAAATGACACTGCCCACTTAATCTTGTGGCCCTCATCTTCGAATCTGTCTTTGTTGACCTCGAAGGTGTCCATACACCTCGTGATGAATAGGTCTAACTGGGCATGATCCTTCCCATCGAATCCTTCAGGGTCCTTGAGCTTTGCTAGCTTAGGCATTTCTCATGCTTGTTGCTCCTCTTCCAGTTCTTGTTGCAGGGTGTCAATCCTTAACTGGAGGGTGATCCGCTCTTGTCTCAGGTTTTTGAGTTGCTCGCTTTCCGGTACTCGCTCCTTCTTAAGGTTTTCGATCTGTTGCTGATCCGTAACTTGTTACTGTTTCAGGTCCTCAATCTCTTGCTCCTGATCAACACTGGAGTTGTAGCGCTCTCTGATCCAGTTTCTGATCCTTTGGTACTGTGCGGTGGCCTGGTTTTTGTTGAGGTTGTAGATATCTCGCCAGAACTATAGTTCTTCTAGGCCTGGGATGGGGTACGCTTCTTCTATATCCTCAGGTGGATCTGGGAGCTTTTCCTTGGTAGATATTGACTAATGCCTATGACTCTTTGCTGCTAGGAACTCGTCGATGCTTGGGTCTAGGACGGCAAGTAGGAGGATTCTGAGTTTGTCGAGCTGGACTGGGGTGACAGGGTGGTTCTGGTGTAGCACAACAAGATCGTCTTTGTACAGATAGAGAACAATCTTATCTTCGCTTTCCTGGTGTACCGGTTGTGTCTGGGAGAATAGTGACTTCAACTGCAAGGTTGTCAACCTTAGATTTCCTAAGATGTTCCAGGAATTTGAGGGCGGCGTCTTCCAATTCCTCATCTAGCAGAAAACTTGCAGTGACAGCGTCGGTATCTGACCACAGGCACAAGCATAGTACTGGTGCTTTTCCTGGGTCTGGGGTGACTGTTACCACTTGCAGTATCTGGTACTCAGTGGTTGAAGTAGACTCTGTCGTTCCAATGGTCGTCGCAGCGATAGTCTTTGTAGAAGAATCTGTGGATTTGCCTGTCGCAGTTTCTGATGCAGAAACCCTTTTTCCACTGTAGCCTGGTTGCCTTCTCAAGTTCTTGTTGTTCCCTAGTTTTGCAGCGTAGGTGGTGGTCGATAGGGTTGACTTTGCAACGGCAGATGCTGCACCAAACCTTCTGAGCTTTTGCCGGTCTCTCAGAAAGTACCTTTGGTGATGCTGGTCTCTGTGCTGGCACAGCCTGGACCTCTGGACTGAAATGGACTCTGCGATTCCTCTTCTGGGCGGTGGGATTTGCAGGTCATGGGATTCTTCTGGAGGAAGCAGGTTCTTGTCTTGTAGCAGCCTGGTGACTTCCTCGATAGTGAACTGGGGTTCCTCTCCTCGGGAGTTCCAGTTGACCGGGGATGACATCCAATGTCACCTGAATTCTCATGTATCTTCTTCCATGGTGATTTCTGAAAAGACGCAGTATGGTGTAAAGGACAACTCCTTCAGCGATACAACTGGAGCTCAGTTGGTATCGGGGGTTTTGAGTAAATCAGGATAGAAGAAGATACACAACTCTGTAGGGAACTCAAGAGATGCGTATTGAGCGAGGCAACGATGTGCTGAAGGTTTGTGGGAATAACTCTTTTATTCCTAAGGTGTATACTTAAGATACTGTGTGAAGAAGAAAGAGAAAGAAATACAGGACCGCGAGATTTTCTTTCTCTTTTATACCAATCGCCAAGAGCACTGCCTCCCTTCTAGAGCAGTCTCTACAAAACCTGTTTTGTCCACATGATCCTTTTTCCATACGTCATTCAATCTAAACACTGTTCTCATGACCTCCGTAAGGCAGACAGCTAAACATGAGTTACCGTACATGACCGAGTGATAATTCATGATCCATAATGCGGAATTCCAAAGAACATCACTAACAATAGGAAACACAAGGAGAATACAACAAGTAGGAAAGTACATGACCATGGTTCATTACAAAGAAATAGGAATTGTTTTTTTTTTTCTTTTTCTTTTTCTTTTTTTGGTTTTGGTTTTGTTTTAGTTTGAGTTTTTCTTTATATGAATTGATTAGCCCTCTAGATAAGTCTCTAACCTTATAGAGCACTATTAGGATTTTTCTTTTTATAGTTGATTTACCTATTAAAACTTATAGTTAGATATTTCATTTATCTTAGCATTGGTTAAATTTACTCTTCAGTTATCATTTTTACTTTCTTGGATTAATTATTTTATGATATACTTTAGGTAAATACATATATAATAAAAAACAATAAGGTAAACAATCCTTTTCAATTTCATTTTTCCCTCTTTTGTTGCATTTCAAATTCCTTAACCCCCCTAATTATATGCATTCATAATCCTATTAGAACCCCTAAATATTGCCACCATAACTCTTCTATTTTCTAAACATTCTCTAAATCATGACATTCTCCCTCTAATGCTTTCCCTGTAGCTTTAATCTATTCTAATTCTCTTGGTACCTTTGCACATAACCATCCAATAAATAAGGCCATGTGTTAACTAGAATTAGAATCAGACTAAATAGGAAAAGATTGCTAATAGGATGAAGATGGATATTGGGATAAAGGTTAGTATAGGCCTATATGAGGAATAGTATATCTCCAGGTTGTTCCTATAACCATTGGTAGTTGACTTGAATATGCTTATGGAAAACCAAAATACATATGTGTAGGTGCTAGCCTATGTTCATAGGAAGTGGGATCAGAGGATGATTTCTTTATTGTTGAATATGCTGGTGATGAATGTTGATTGTTTGGATTTCTAAGAAGTGGGAATTTGATATAGAGGGCCCAGGAAGATAGTGTTACCTTTTCTGACTGAATAGCATTATTCCACTCTGAAAGATAGATATTATTTAATGCATGATGAATCGAGGGATGATAAATTGAGTTAAGATGAATGCAACTATTAGGATAGTTACAGTAACCATAATCCTAACATTACTAGAGATTGATAAGCTGTAGAATGAAAGATGTATTTTTAAGTAAATGTATCTAAGTTTCATCCTCAAGCTTTTGGGTATTAGTCTATAAAAATTAGTTTTCTAGTATAAAAATGAGTTTGATGAACATACATGATGCTTCTGCTTATCAAAAGATAGCCCCTCTCCTAGGCCTATCAAACTATCTACAACCTCCTCACTTTCACTTCTTCTATCCCCTTTGTAGGTTTCTTCTCCAGAATCTACCTCTTTTACATAAAGAACTTCAAGAATCACCTTTACAATTGTTATTTTTTTTTTTGCTAATAGCAAAACTTCATGCCATTAACACAACTTCATTCCAATCATTCAATCTATTCACTACATTGTGCATAATATTCCCCTTTTCTTTCTGTGATTACCACCTTTATACTTTCATAGGTTAATACTAACCCTTTCTTGATAGCATACTTTCATGATTCAATAGATTCATGTAATCTAAATACTTCAAAATCAAAGGAGTAGGTGCTAGTTCCAGTTACAGTAAAAATAGTATTTTGCTCAAATAACTTTGTAGCCTCAAACTAAACAAGAGAAAGTAGAAACTAAATATCTAGTTAGGTATATGCTGATGATTTCTGCACCTCAATAGACTTTGCTGGATGCTTTACTTAATACTATGGTAGAGTTGTTGATTTATTATTTGCTTTTGATCTCAGTTACAGGGGTTCTAGGGTTTTGTCTTATTGCTGAGTACACTCAGTGGAGGTAGTAGGCTTAGACTATGCTAGGGATTGCTTTCTTGTAGAGGAATAAGTTTTTGGAGTTTTATTTACCCAGTGTGTGGTTGATTTCAACTTTTAGGGGGCTATAGTAAGGGTAGGGAGGTGTAGGGAAGATTTTTGTATGGTGTATGTTACTAAGCAATAGATTTAATAGACTTTTACCAGTAAGTATAACTGTAAAGGTACTCATACCACCAGGGGTAGGGGGGGGGAAATTCATTTTATTATATCTTTATGACCCTAAAGGGGTCATCTAAAAGAACCTCTACATGTGATGGGAGACTTGTTGAGGATGTAGACTCAGGAATAGGTACAAGAAGCTTTACAAGAGGGTCTTACTGAGTGAACTCAGATATCTCAACTGGCAAGTTAGAACATCTTGTGTTTTGTACCTTTATCAAGGAGTCAAGAGAATATAGAGAATTTATCAAAGAAAAGCAAAATATATTCTTAAGGCTCAAAGATAGTATAAGACTTAAGATGATGGCTAGAGAGAGAAAAAGAAGAAACAAAATACATCACTTGTCTACTCCCTCGTAAATACCTATTTCTGACTAAGTAGATACAGAGAAACTTTTACAAAGGAAATGGAACCTATTGAAACATTCCATCACAATTCCTATATTCTTTCACAATTCCATAGAAGGACATTATTTTTATGATTCCAGAATTGGAAAAAGTTTTAGCATAATTATTTAAGACCTTTAGAGAAGAATTCTTCCAGTCCTATCCTCTAATAATGTGACTGATTGGCATATCATAATGAGATCAAGGTGATGAGCCTTGTCAACAATCATGTACATCCAATCTCATATATGTCACATTGTCAATACCTCACCTGGCTTTGTCAGGGCTCAGTGGCGACAACACATCACATGGTTCTATGGCTCAAGAGTTGATCACAGGTTCTGATATACCTTCTAGTTAACTTGGAACAAGTTCAATGCATGACATAGTACCTAGGTAGACCAGTCAGTACAGTTATCTATAATACTACATGTAGATATGTAGAGCTATAATGGAGGTAAAAAGATAGCTAACTTAAGGTTAGTAGCACAGTGTATGGTCAAGATAAAATATATAGTTTGTTCCTCGATCCTACTTACTTACATGCAATAAGCTAAGAAGAAATAGGGTAGGAAGTGGAGGACACCGGGGGGGTAATGCAAAATCTAGAAAAGAAATACGAATGATAGGAAAACCTAATAATCTAGTATGTAGGACTAGCAGAGAGACTTAAGTAAGAAATATAAGAAAATCCTAGGGAACTTCTTTCCTATCTCCAGTGAGGCAAACCTTACAACAACCAGAAGCAATCGAGGTAAAAGTAAGAAATACTAACTAAAGAAAAAGGAAAGAGAAAAGATAAAAGAAAAAAGATAGAAGCTAAATTCACAAGTATTCATACCACCAATGACCTATGCAACTATACTTAGATCATTCCTATGACTAAAAATAATAAGCTAACTAAATAGGCTAAATATAAAGAAGAAGTAGAATCTTAGATCCCCTTCCCCCTATCTTTCTCTTACTTTTGTTTTATAGGTAGACCTTAGTTAGAGGATATTAACCGCCTTTGGTAACCTCAGTTAGAGCTTAGTGTATTCTTTATAATATAGCTCATTTTTTCCCTTTTACAAGTATACTTGGTACCTTTGCTTTTCCTGATTTCTTTCTCTAGGTATTATAAGGTTTACCTCTTAGGCTAAAAGAATAGGGTTATAGTACTCTTCCTTAGTTTTCTTGGTTTATGTTAGGCTTATCCCTTCTCCTTATACATGAAAGGTGTCTTTATTTTTTCTTATATTTATATTCTTTCCCTGTAAACTCTCTTCCCTCTTTACTACTGTACTAGCCTTTTTGTCACCCTTTCTTTCTACTATTGGGGTCACTTAGTAGATGTTTCAAGTTATTATAGGTGTTATCATACTATAGTTAAGGAGGCTGCATGTAGAGCTTATACCTAGGAATAAATATTATATGATTAAAACAAAAAAAAAAAAAAAAAAGTATAGCCATAATAGTAATCATGCTAATTTATCTACTTATAATAATACTCTTAGTAGTAACAATAATAATGATGAAACTTATTCATACTTTCTATAAATAGCTAACCAAAGTGTAAACTATAACTAGCTACTAAATATTCTGTATGTAGTTAAGGACTACAGTATACTAAAGAACATCTTGTTTAAGAAATAGTAGTACAATACTAATAGTGAATGTAGTTACAGCAGTCTTAAAAGTATTAGTCCTTGTATTTATACTTGTACTAGAGCTTATAGTAGAGCTTATGGTAGTGCTTAGGGTACTGCTTATAGTAGTACTACTAGTTCTTATATAGTAGTAGTACTTGTAGTACTCATATGTGATAGGAGACTCATAATAGATGTATATGCAAGTGTAGGCACAATAAACTTTGCAAGAGGGCATTACTGAGTAATCTCAGATATCTTAACTGGTAAGTTAGAACCACTTGTGATTTCACCTTTATCACAGAGTCAATAGGATATGATAATCTTTTGGTGAAGAGAAGTAAAGTATATTCTTAAGGCTTGAAGATGGTATAAGAGTTGAGATAAAAGCTAGAGAGAATAAGAAGAAACATAATACATTCCTCATCTGCTCCCTCTAAAATACCTAATTCTAACTGATAAATATCTAAGGAATTGAATAAAGGAAAGAACCCTATCGAAATAATCCATCATGATTCCCTGCAAACTTTTTGGACTTCCATAGAAGAAAACCCAGATATGATCAGGAATCAGATTCTGAATTAGCAGGGTCATCTATGAATATTTAAAGGGAAAACTCCTCAAGTTATGTCCTCTGATGATGTTACAGGAGGTATCTTCTTGATGGTTCAGTAACTTGCAAGTTCCACTCAATAAAGATGTATTACTGAGTAAACTCAATATCTCAATGTTTAAGTTTAGATCCACAAATACAAGTTAGTAGAATAGAATAGAAAAGCGTAATAGAGTTTTATTGCTTGAAGAACAAATATATTCTTAAGGCTTATAACTAGTCTATAGAGTAAAGAGAGAAGAAAAGGAAAGTACAGAGAGTCTGAAAATCGCCATTCTAATATAGACTTTAAAACTAAGGAGATGACTCAGAACTGATATGAGAAATTACATAAGAAATATGACCTGAAAGAAACCTCATGACATATTATGACAAATCTGATATCACTAATCAACATTCCTAAGAGTTATAATAGAAATGATTAGCAATGTTATAAGTATATATCACTGATCTAATGTGAGATTGTCATCATATGAGATCATCATCATATGATACTGCTCGATCTGCTCATAGGTCATACCATTGTGATTGACAAGATCATATGACTTATTAGAGTTATTCTGATGATATGTTTGGATCTATACTAGTGGTTGCTAGATTAGTTAGATCTTAGCTAATATGATAGAGGCGATGCATTTTAATCTTCAGAGGCTAGAGGCTACACTTGATAGATAATATCCACTTAACCATGAATAGGAATTCTCACTGAAGTTGATTATCTAATATAACCTATTCTTGCACACATCCCTAGTACCTAGGCTGTAATAGACAATGTCGCTGATTGGTATATCATGTTGAGATTGAGGTGACAAGCCTCATAATTTATCCTGTATAGCCAATGTCATGCATATTGTATTACCGAAACCTCACCTCCCTTAGTTAGAGCTTGGTGGTGACAATACTTATCATATTATCCCATACCTCAACTCAAGGGAAGAGATACTCACAGATTCTGACATAACCCTTTTATTGACTTTGGAAATATGTTCTACACATGACCTGGTACCTGGGAAGACCATGGATACAGTGTTCTATAACATCATACAGCTTATAGTAGAGTGAGAGGTCATAGATACTATTGAGGTTATTTAATGTATATGTGTAAACAGTCTTATAATTCTGAACTCAATGTAATTGCAATTGATAAATGCTAGTTTAGGTTTTAAAAATTATGAAATAGTAACATTTTTACATGAACTATATTTGTTTTTATCTCTTTAGCAGCAAGTCCCCCATTTTTTTTTTATTGTGTATAGCTTTTTATACATGGTGTCTCATTCATGCTATAGGTGAAAGTAATAATTTTTTTTTTTCTTTATTCATTTGAATCTATGGATTTTTTCCTCAGCATGTGTAGTGTATTTTCCATTTCAGGTTTAGTAAATTTCCTGGCAAATGTTTATTGTTATTCTATGTTACTCCCATGTCAGGGCATTTTATTTGTAGCAAGCTGTTGTGAATGACTGGCGAAACTGTTTTTGCACTCGTTAACTGCATTGTATATATATTTCTTATCTCGCATCAAATTTAAAAATTGCTGGTTTATTGGCTATCTATAAAAAACCCTATTTAATCTATTTACTACTTTTTACTCCATAGCTAGGATAGCTGTAAGAGGACGTTCTTTTAAGACGACCCCTTCGGGGTCGTAAAGAATAAAATTGAAATATCCCCTCTCCATTTACTACTTTTCAAATATTTCACAATAAAGTCCTTATATTTTGCTGTCGCATAGATGTTTTGTATTCATTTTATTTACGCGCCGTATCTGTTTTGTAATATCGTTTTAAAATTGCTAAGTTACCGTTTAATAGATCCCTTTTACATTTCGATTAAAGACTGAAATAGGGTTTTAAATTTCTCCAATTGTAAATTGGGGAAGTAAATTGGATATCATTATGAACTTCTATTGGATCTTTAACATGGATCAAAGCGGTTTCGAGCCCGTTTAAATTCCCAATCTCCCTAGCCCATAGAGCAACGCAAGCTCCAATCGTGCAGGTGCATGGAAAAGCTAACTACCGAAAGGCAACACTGTCAAGTGCCACGTGTGTAGAAAGTATTCGTGAATAAACATTCGTGAATGTAGAAAAGGAGACTTTTAAATTTAAGCTTTACCGCTGAGCGTTCAGGCCACGAAGAGTCTATCGCCTGCGCTGGCTTTGGTTTTTCGTGTTAACCATTGTTTGTTTACTTAAAAGAAGAAGTGAAGGAAGGAAGTATTTTATTATTGTATTTGCCAAATCCTTTCCATTAAGAGAAAATATTTCCAACCCTCACGACACAGTGAAAAAGGGATTTCGAGTGACGGCCCGTGAAGTTGATATTGAAAAGTTCCCCAAAATCTCCTTTTCTCCTCTCCCCTGATGCCCCGAAACTCCTCCAAAAAAAGAAGGGGGAGAAAGTTGCGCAAGAGTTTAGATGCCGGAGTGAGCGAGAGGAGGTGCAGCCATCGGGGAGTGGTGCGGAGGGTGGGGGAACGGAGAATGGGAGGTTACGTAGCTATTGTCTGTTGTCCATAATGTCCATCATCATCAACTTCTCTTTTTTTTTTTTTTCCTTTGCTCTCTGTTCGGCTTCCATTTCTTACGACTTGTGTATCTATAATAGAGGGGAAAGCTTCAGAAAGTGGAGAAGAATCAAGCAAGTTAGTATTTTTGGTTTCATAGCTTTCAAGTTGTAACGAAAAGAAGATTTCTGAAATATTGGTTGCCTCCATATCTACCATGGAAGATGAGAATAGAGAACAGGGCTAAAGTCGGTCACTCGATCCTGTCGATTCTGTTATTTTTTTTTTTTTTTTTTTTTAAAAAAAAAGGTGTGGGTGAGTGGATGATTTTTCTCGTGAAATACAAAGAATGTCCAGTCTGCGAATCCCTAACGCTTTGGAAGTTCTACTCTGTCGAGAATAAGTGGTGGAGTCTGGTGAAGTGTATAATATTTGTATTTGATAACATATTTAAGTTTATAATCTTACATTAATCCGATTAGCATATATATCTAAGATGTTCATGAAGATACGATCAGAATTTCCTGGGTCAGAGGTGCGCAATCAACCTGGTATCTATCTCTGAACGTTATAAGTATTAGAAAACTCCTGTGGAGGAGAAATACCCTTATAATTAAGTCTGCGGCTCGTCCTTAGCGTAGTCAGCTTTACTGCTGTCGATGCCACCTCTCAACATCTTCCCTAATACTAATCTGTTGCATAGGGGAACTGAATGGGGCTATTTTTATGTTGCATTACATGGGAAGGACATAGCCGGGGGGGAAGTTGAAACTGCGCACTCGCGTACGGGAGGATGGTCATGTTTGGTGGTGGTGGTTGGTGGGCTGGGTGCACTTGTGACATCTATATAAGGACGGTCGCAATGTTCGAACGAAAGGGGGAAGCATTTCTTGAGAACATATCACGAGAATATATTCTGTTTAGTTAGTTTTAGTTAGTTTCTTTTATTTTGTTCGCTTCGTATCGTAGTATTCATTCTATCCGGACCGGTATCTTCAACTTCGTTGGCCCAAGTTAAGGCTTTATCCGGTTGTATCACTTTTTCGTTGAGTTAGATTTTTCTTCTCGGCCGTGCCCTTTTATTTCAAACAGAAACCTCGGGTCATATATGTCAGGGCATATTTGTAGTTAGCATTCATATGGCATTCCCTGATTGGAGAGGTATGGGATAAATTGATTTACGTAAAGTTATGTTCAACATTAGGGGTCCTCAAACATATTCCGCATTCCCATTCTGATGTGACTTGAACTACTGGACGCTACTCGGGGTAGTTGCCCGTTGGTGAAGTCTGCCTGTTGGAATGCAATTGAGGTGGAAAGATCCATCTTGCAAAATTGCAGGATGGATTCGGCAGGTGGCGCTAGCATTCCACTCTGCCCTACATGAAATTAATGCTTTCTTGCTAAATTTTGCCATCAACGTCACTTTGATATCTGTAGATAGGGCGGCATAGCTAGAGCCGTAGAATAAAATTTGGAGCGGTCAAAGTCAATATGTGCACTAAGAAATGAATTGATTTCAATGCTCTCGGAGGTATTCAAACCATGTATTCCCCGAATTAATATTACTGGCTGCCTTCACCTAACAATCCTAATAACGCTCACCTCTTGGAATGCGAATGCGGAATATGTTTGAAGACTACTCGCTTCTGACATCTACTAGGTATCCTTTTTTGAATGCAGCACCGAAGACGCTTTTTCTCGAGAATCTGTTAATCTCGGAATTAAACATTTGTATTGCTTTATTTTCCCCGGTAGTTGACTACATAGCCAATATAACTTTTTTCGGTCGCTATTTTGTTGTGAAATAGTTGCGGATCTCGAGTAAGTCCGTTCCTGGAAGCACTGCAAATATAGGAGTTTCAGTAACTTCGCAACTTTCGAAACGTGCTTTGCGGCAGCTTTTTAATAAGTCACCGACGTGAGGGGTGTTAGCTACGTAAGCTTAGAATACGTAATACTCATGGACATCCATCGCTGCATTAATTGCACATAATTGAATGCTTGAAAATCATTACAGCTAAATATCTTCCAAAAATGGGCCCATCGTTGAAACGGAAATCACTCTGCGCTGAATTCGTATTTTATGCCATGCTTCCCAGAGCAAATGATATTCACAATCAATTTAGATTTAAACTCCCACTCTCGATTCACAGCGACTCGACGTCCTCTTCATCGATCTTCAGCGCCCTCCTGTGATAATGATAGCTTTAATCCGCTCTCCTACGAATGGCTTCTGAGGGGAGGTTAAATATAGCAAGCTAATCGCGATTGGAAGTCATAATCGTTGCAATCGCCGGGATGCGTAAGGCTGTTACTGTAGAGTAGAGTACACATGTAGAGTAGAGTACACATGTAGAGTAGGTACAGGGATCGATTCCCTCAGATCAGCACTAATTTGGAAGGGATCCGATCTTGAGACAGCCGCTGCCATAAGAATTACTTTTTTCATTTATCCATGCTAGTCACTGGTGTTGTGTTTGGAAAACTCGTACAGCTGCCAAGCCTACTCCAGTTAGCTGGTGGAGGGATTGGAGCGGTCGTGGAAAATTGCGGTTTGTTTTAGGGTATAGGGTCTTGTTTAGTGTTTGATTTTGCACTATATAAAAGGGGCCCTTCTCTCCAAGAAGGAACATGGGGAAGACGAAGAAGAGACGAAGTGTGTCAGGAGGAAAGTTAGGCCCTATGAAGGTTACCCTGACCGCAATTAGCGAGTGAAGGTATAACCTGACGCTCCTACAATGTGCGACCATGTCCTTGCTCTTGATTGAGTGTACACGCCCCATCCACATAGTAGTGAATCGAGGGAATTACAGTTCTCAGGAGGAAAGTTAGTTAGTTTGTCCTTTTTTTTTTTTTTTTTTTTTTGCTTTTCTTAGTGCGAAAAAAATAAAAGGTGTGTATACAACTTTGTGCGAGCTGCGATCGGATAGAGAGGAAGCAATATTTACTACCCTCTTTCGGTCGCCAGTAACATTTCCGACCGTGTCATCTGGGTAAGTTTCGCCTGTTGTGCTATATTCTCTTGTGTGTATTCGCGTGTCTGCTTGGTGTTCTCTACAACGTACCCTCCCCTATAAAAGATCTCGCGTCCCACATATCTACTGGCTGTAGTCCAATTCAAAATAACAGGCGGAGAATTTCACCGTTACCATTTTTATGCAACGCCGGGATGTGTATATTTAAGTTCTGATGCGTTTCTGTTTATAGCTTCGGACATTGCCTATTGGGTATCATTCCTGAAGACCAGCATAGGCTGCCAAATATCATATCACGAACCATCACTCGCTTTGCCTTTCCATTACCGTTGGGCGATGATCTGATGGAAGTGACGGCAACGAAGCTGCAAAACCACGACACGCAAGCAGTACGAGAAGACAACAAACTCGATATCCCTAATCATTCGCATCAGCCAGACGCCGGCTCCTCAGTCCTATATAACCAATAGTCGCACTAGCGGTGTCACGCCAAAGTAAAAGATGGCACCAACCGAAGCTGTCTGTCACGCCATACTTATATATATGTATCACAAAAATTTGGGGTTCGGCGGCCGTCGCTACGGACTAGCCAATCGGGCGCTTGGCCGTTCCCCAGATATTGCATATGTAGCAATACTACTTGGTCCACTGCCATGTAAGGTAAAGTTGAGTACATGTACTCTTCATTGAGAGTACGTATACATGTAAAGGGCATGGGTAAAGCACTTCGGCATAGCGATGGGCACTTCTACCAGTTCGTAATATGTCCAGATGCGTTGTTTGTTTACCTCCCTCTTTTATGCAGAAATGCTATTTTTAATCAACGACTTTCGGCCGCATTTACTAACCGAAATTCAGTTGGACGCCGGCGGTGAAGACTCGGTAATTTTTAGGGGTTATAAAACGCCAAAGCTTGCCGTGTAACGAATGCTCTTCGAATTTGTAGAGATCCCCAGGTCCATGGATCTACGTTTCCAACAGTACCAGACTCTTAAAGCTAGTTTCGTCCACTGCTTATGTAGAGTGCAATAGGGTTACTCAAACCATTTGTTGGTTGTATTGGTGGCCGGGGGGTTGTGAAATGGCCCCGCTCCCGGATGGTCTGAAGGTGTTTGAGGCGTTTCTCACCCACAGCGACTCTTCGTTGTTGGAGCAAAAAAGCGTATCAGGGTAGAGAGTGTTAGAGGAATAGCTTGTATACGAAAGCATTTGGGAGGCGGGAACAAGCGCACACCTACAAAGATTTTCTCGGAATGTTTCTTGGCTTCTTCGAAGTTGGGGTACCCAATGCTCGTTAGTCTCTAACCAATCAGAGCTGCCATTCTGACCCTTGTAGAACACAATGTTTTCCTCCTTAATTTTCTATGAAAATTGCTTTGAGTACCCCTAATTATAGCAAACAAGTGATTGGCCGGTTACATAGGCAAGACTTGGATACTCCCACTACCTCCCACCCACAACCCACGACATTAAAAATTTACGATATCCACAAATACGTGTACCATTCTAAGTTTACAACTGAATAATTGTTTTCCATCTTTTCATCAATTTCTCAGTATTTAGTAGTAAATTTTTTTCGAGTATAGGTTTTTTTTTCTAGAGGAGTAGCATTTTAAGCATATATATTATGCCAATTACTGCTTCTAAAAAAATCTAGAAGCCATGTAAAAGAATTTATGCCTACTTGTTATAGTAGCATTCTAGTCCAAAATGCCATTAGGTAATAATATCTTTTAATTTCCAAGAATTTGTATTTAGATATAAGTTTTTTATTAAAGAAGAGTAAGAATGAGAAATTGTTAGATGTAAAGAGAGTAGACATGGGGAATCTATTAATTTCTATTAGAAATAATTAATGAATAAACATTTAAGCCTTTCTTTTTCCTACTAATTGAGCATTAAACATAGTAGTTTAGAGTCACTATAGCTGATTAGAGTATATATATATGAAAGAAAGGAAATATCAGATATTAAATTAATAATAAACAATGACAAGTAATAATATTCTAGTACTAAAACTATTTTATTATAGGTAAATTACAAATTGTTGGCATTTCTAGGGCTTATAGATTTTTTTTAGGATTTTTTTTTTTTTTTCTTTTTTTTTTTCAGTTTAATATAGTCTATTTTATTTCTAGGTATACTATCCATATGTAGCCAATATTTTCTTTTCCTAATTATGTTATTTATATCCCTTTTCCTCTAGTAGAGTGTTTAAACTTAATTAAAAGCAAAGATATAGCCAAGAAAAAAGGATATTCCTCTACCTACTTGTACCAAATAAAAATTACTACAAAGGAAAAAGACATAAGAAAGAAATAGTAAAGATATCCTACACCAATTTTTCCCTTTTACTCATGACAAAAGAAAAATTTTACAAATATATAGTTTCTATCTCTTTTAGCTATCACTACCTATAGGGGTTCAGGCAGTGGGTTCAGTGGTTTTCCAAGTCCTCATTCTACTAATCTAGTCCATAAGTATATGTATTTGTAAAGTAAGTAGTAAGTTATTTTTCCTTTGTAGAGGTTTCTGAGTTTGCAGGTCATTCTGTATTCATGGGGGTAGTGGTCTATTATTTGCTATTCTCTACATAGCTAGATGTTGCATTCTTTGTTTCAGAAGTATAGTTGTAGGATGTATGCTTAGCCAGTACACAACTAGAATGCTCTTACTACTGTGTACTTGTCCAGGGCTAGGTACAGGTCATTTTGGGGATTGTTTTGCTAGTATATTATTTAAAGGCTTCCCATAGTCTTTTCTTAGTTTGTGTTTGGATAGCCATTCTTGTGATCTTTTATTTTGACGATATTTTACTTACTTTTTCAACTTCTAGTATTTGGGAGTATTTGTTCAGCTAGTTCATTGGCCCTTTTATTTACAGCTATACCTTGGTGTCCTATAGACTACTCTATAGTGAGCTGGACCTCCTTTTCCTTAAGCCTTTGATTTATTTGGAAGATTTGTTATGCTATGTACTAGGTAGGGACAGGTATAGGTTGGCTATAGCTGTGATCACTACTTACAAGTCTCAGAAGATGGTCACTCTAATGATTTTGTACACTTAGGTTAGTTTTTCAATTTCTTTAGTTCCTTCTCGTATTGCTTGGAGTTCTCTGATAAATACTTAGACCTTCAATCCTAGGGGTTTTCCTCTGACTAAGATTTCCTCATTTTACAGGTATGGTACTATAACATATGCCACTTGGTTTTGTTCTCCAACTTTTAATGCATTGGTGTACAGTACTAGGTCTTCTGGACTAAATAACCTTAGGAAGCTTTTGAGAGTAGTTTATTTATCTATGAAGGGTAGGACTGTAGGCTGTGCTTTAATGCTTATAGGCTAAGGTCTTGAGAGTGGGGGGAGCTGGTATTTAGAAAAGGTTTGTTTCCCTATGTCATTCCTGATGGCCTATATCATTGCATGTATTTATAGCATCGTAGTCATAGACTACTGCTCTGAGTAGTTACACTTCTATGAGGGGGTCTTTGAGGAGTTTTTCCTTTCTTTATTTCTGTTCGGCAGTGGTAGGACCCTAATATAGTTGGGGTAGGTAGGAACAAGTATGAGTACCCTTGCTGCATAGTTAGCTTAGTATCATTTAACCTAAATGTGTATGGGAATAACCTGAGCTTCTACTAGAGTCTTTTGTTGTTTGCTATTCTGAAGATTCTACATGCCCATTTCACACTAGCCCTTAGTGTACTATTCAGTACTTATTCTATCTTCTGGGTTATCATATAAGGGTAGAAGGTATCAGTGCTAAAGAATAGAGAGGGTATTATCACTATGCTCATAAGCTTTAGGGTTATTCCTAGGTTTAGTCCTTTGGCTCCTATTATGAATCTTAATATTCTTGCTAGTACTACTTGGGCATGGCTTATCCTATGTTTGCAGTGCTAAAGTAGGCCTTTATTCATATAGAAGATGACTCCTATGTACCTGACCATATTCTGGTGTTTGATTTCTTTCCCATTGACTTTGACTGGTGGTGTTCCTATGCTTCCTGGCTGGATGTGTTCTAGCTCTGTTTTGCCCTCTACTATTAATATATGTAGCCTCTTTGGCTATAGTATAACAAAACCTATGACAACCCTAAAAGGTCTATAATTAACCTATATATTAGAGAGAAATAGTAAAAGTAAAAAGTAGCAGGCAAAATAGCAATGAAAATAAGTAAGGAAAGAAAAGATAAGAAAAATAGACAGATAACTATTATGTTTATAGGGAAGCTGTAAGCTTGACAGATATAAAGAGGAAAGTAAGAAAGAGTAAATAGGACCCTGTCCTTTTACTATAGGGAGTCAAACCTTATATTACCTAAGAAGAGAAATAGGGAAAAGCAAAATCACTAGATATGCTATATAGACCATAATAAGGGAAAGTTATATATATTAAAAATTGATGTACTAAACACTTGACTACAGTCCTCACTTAAAACAGAAGCAATAGAAGAGGAGAGGAGGAGAAGGGAATTATGACTCTATTTCTTCCTTATATATAGCTGGTTTAAATAGCTTATTGTCTTTAATAATAGTGATAATATAAGTTATGTAGTATGAGTTATTAGTAGTATATATACCTTCACTATTAATGTTATTTAGGATATTATACTCATATTATTATCCTTTTACCTTATAGTTGAGGTTGCTATAAGTGTCTACAAGAACTACCACTTGCAGTTCTACTAACTATTGTAGTAGTAAAAAGATAGCTAGCATAAGGCCAGTATCAGTACACTAGATATAAGTATGATGATAATAATAATGATTTGAATTTTTCCATTTCTGTTTTACATCTTCCTACTAACTAGGTTATTTACATCATTCCTTTAGATAAGAGTCAAGTATATAGGATAGATGAAAAGAAAAACCCTAAAATAATAAAGGAAATACAAAGGAAATCCTCAGTAGCTTCTCCCTATATTTCCTCCTAAGTCTCTTAGTAAAAATGCCTTGTTTTGTAACTTTTTCATTTATTCAGTCAGTCAGGTATTTGGGGTGCCTTTTAGTCTTGATATGTGAGAAGTTTTTATAGTTTGCTTTGTACTTATGAAGTGCTAGGTTTGGTTAAATTAGTCACATTTCTGCCATGACACTATTAAGCAACTTCTATGTAAATCATAGTATTTTATCTGGATAGGTGTTAGCAATTTTTCCCTTAGGCCTCTATTCTTTGTACCCTATGCAGTCCTCCTAGGGACTCTTATAATAGGTTATTGAGGTACTTTAGTGAGTACTTTGGGGGTGGTTATCCTATATAGTACAAGATATGATAGAGGATAAGGTAATTAGTATCAAAGGGATTCTCACCCTATATATAGTGACTACCATCTAGTATCTACAGGCTATTATTATTGCACTGGGTAGATGTTCAGGGATATTGTAGGAGAGGATAGAGTAAGTAGGTAGTACTATCATTTATTTATAGTAGGGTGACTTTGAAGGAGAATCAACTTAATCTATATTCTTTATACTAAGCCTCTATATAAGGACTAGATAGTGATAGGTCCTTGTAGTTGTTATTAAGAGAAAAAAGGGTTTAAGGGAGAGAGAAGAGGGACAGGCTTTTTGTAGGCTTATATAGTACCTACAATAATTCTTATAGAGGATATATAGGGGGGCAAGGAGTTGTTAGGTTATCTGCACTAGATATAGTCATGATGATAATGATGATGATGATTTCAATTTTTCCCTAATACATTTTTATTTCCTCTTCTATAGTATGATGATGATGATTATTCAGTTTATATTATAGTTCCTAACTAGCTCTTCAATAACTAAAAATGACTGGGCTATCCACATGTAGTCAAAGACTATGGCGTATAACCCGCTCCCTCTTCTAACTGAAAAACCAAAGGAAAAATAAAGGAAATGTGATCAAAAAAAATAAGTACATGATGTCATGCCAGTACAGTAAAAATGCGCTACAAATGGTCCCATGAATAGCCCTCCTGTCCAATGTCCCTATTGAGGTGAACCTTATAACAACTAGCTACTAGACTCTTATAAAGACAAAACTACTAAAAAAGAAACAGAGTGAAAAAACAAAGAGAAAGAGAAATTCCTCCTCAACTGCCTGGACCTTTAGCTAAAGGAGAAAAATGTAAAAGAATCATACTCTACATATAGTAAGAGTAATAGCTTCCTCCTTCTGAGTGGTAGCTAGGGCTTTTGCTTGTATGAATACTGGGCAGGAGGGGTTCAATGTAGTGTCCTTTCCTTTGCATTTAGCATAATTTAGGACTTTGTCATCACAGAGTCTTCTGATCTTCTTGCATTCGTCGTGTCCACAGGTAGGTGTGTAAGTGTGATGTGCCTCTATAGATATATTGCATCATAGAGGGTTTCAGCATCGAGCTTGGTGGTGACCAAACTCTTGACACTTGGTGCAGTAGGTTGTGGAGTTAAAGGGAATGTACTTCTCAACACATTGTTTGCAGGTAAGGATTGTGAGTCCTTGTAGGATATGTTTTTCATTGTCATCATCAATGACTGTGATGACTACTGAGGATACATGTTTGCCAGTCTGGTCACTTTTATATAGGAGCCACTGGGAGGTTTGTACAAGGGTGATGCCTTTGTTGAAGTGCTCGATTTCCCTGCAGAATATATTAGCTTATGTGAGGGCATCAGTATGAGAGTGGGGGACATTGTTCACTAAGTACTTTTTCCACCTATGGTTGTTTCGAATAGAGGCTGTCTGAAACTATTCCTTGATGGTAGTTTCGATTTTATTACAGTATACAAACACTGCTGATGTAATAACATCTTCGATGGTGGTAAGAATAATGGAGCGCTGATTGGTCTTGCAAACAGTAGAGATGTGGAGAGCTACTAGGGCATTTGCGGACACCAAGAAATCATTGATGGTATCCCTAATCTTGACTGGGTTGAAGGTGCTAATCTCAGAAGTAGTAGTAATAATAATTTTACAGTCACACTTGGCGGGATGGCGTCGGTCGCTGGCTTATGTAGGGAGAGGGGGTACTCCTGCTGCAGCCTTTTTGTTTCATTTTAAAACCACCTATGACCAAGTTACCTTGGGTGGTGAATGCAGGGGTGTTGTTGTGATCGCAGCTAGCACATTAGGGGCGACGTTCAGTTTAGCGATCTTTTTAACCTTTTTTGAAGGTCTCCTTGGTCACTTTTTCGATTTTCTTTAGAGATTCCTCAAGAGCATTGTTGGTAGTTTCTGATTGTAGTGTTTGCCAAATCTCGCTTATGCTTTTGTGAAGAGCAGTGATGTGTTCGTTATTAGCATTGTGGCCTTTAATAAGGCCAGTGAGGGCTTTACCTTAGGTTTTTGACTGGTCTACCAAAGATCCTAAAGCCTAGGTTATTTTTGGTAGAGTTTTGGTTAGGAATTCTAGCAGAAGTTCCTCTTGGTATAGTTGCAGATATGCATCTCCCACGAGGAGGGCATCCTTGGTATGGGTGAGCTTGTCAGTGACTATGTTTTTTGTACTAGTGCATAGGATGTTTGCAAGTATGACTGCTCTTTATTCTTGGTGTAAGGGGGCATATGAATAGGAGGAAGAAGGGGAGGGGGAGGCAAGAGAGAACCTGTTAGGGGCAGACATCGTGATAGTTATTCCTCTTTGTATACTGTGTACCAAACCTTATCCAGGTTCTAAAGATGAAAAATTATTGTGACGGTGTTTGAGAACAATAGATGCAAGAATGTATTGATTTCAAAAGGGAGATACGTGAACTCAAAGAAGCCTGTCTTCTATAGTATAGTACATACATCCTCTCTTTGGATAAGAGATAGCTATAAAGGATAGATAAAAGGGAAAGAATGTGAAAAAAAGAAAAAGAAAAAGAGAAAGGAAAAAAAGAAAAAGAAAAAAAGAAATAAAAAGAAATCCCTCTATCTCTTCTACTATTTACATCTTTAGGGGTGAAAGGCCTATAAAAATTCCCCTTTCCTCTCTTATACTCTTCCTATTTTGCTATTTTCTCCTCCTCTTCCTACTGCTCCTAGGATAATAAGGGGGTGCTCTAGGGGTATTATAGGTTTTCTAATTTTGCCTTTGTAGATAGCTTTAGTCCATTTTTCCAGGTGAAGGTATAGGAGTTTATGTACTATTTTAATACCAAGGTAGTACTTCCTCCTTACTTCCTAGGTTTAGGGGCACTTTATTAGGTAATATTTAATTGATATAGGTAATCTGCAGATACAGACATTGTATTTAGGGTTTAACTAGTGGAGGTTATGTATGTAGGCCTTTCAGACTTAGAACTGGTATACTCAGGATACAAGGTATTTTTATAAGCCTTTCTAATAGTCTTTATATCTTTTCTAGTATACTTCTTCCTATTATTTCTAGATTGCTTCCTTAGCTTCTCTATAGACTCTAGTACATATGATGTGATCTTTAGCTTTTTTCTCCTCTAAAGGTATTTAGCAGCTATTTTGTCTACATACTCATTTTACAGGATTCCAGTATACATAGGGGACTACTGAAGGAAGGTTTCTATGTTTTTTCCAGTTTAACTAGTTGTTGATTTCAAAGATTCTTTTAAACATCTTTTGTCTAGCTAAGGGCTCTATAGACAAGGTAGCATATAGGGCATACTAGTTATCTAAGAAGATTCTAACAGTGTAGAAGGCATAGCCTTATGCATTTACTATTACAGAACACCATTTCTATGGTCTTCCTATGTACTAGGTCATGTACAGAACCTAGTTCCAAGTCAACAAAAGGGGTATGTTATAATCTGTAAGTACCCCTTTCCCTAAGTTGAGCCATGGGACCACATGGTGAGTGTTATTACCACTGAGCTCTGACTGAGGTAAGGCTTTAATAATACAACATATATAAGATTGGCTACATCATTGGAGGACATGACATGAGGAGGTACCCTATCTAAATGGCCCAGAAAATCTAGCCAAATATATGAGCTGATTCCTGATCATTTAATTGATTATCTTCTAGGGAATTTGTTATTGCACTCAGGAATTTGTAATGAAATGTTTTTAATGAGGTTCTATTCCTTTATAATTCCTTAGTTAATTTCTCAGGTGGAATTTGGTATTAAAAAGGGAGTAGATGAGTGATGTGTTATGTTTTCTCTTCTCTCTCTAAGCCTTCATCTTAAGTCTTATACTATCTTCAAGCATTAAGAATATATTACTTTACTTCCAAGTATTAAGAATATATTTTGCTTCTTTATATAAGATCTTTATCTTACTTCTTGACTCTACATTAAAAGTGAAATCACAAATGGTTCTAACTTACCAGTTGGGATATCTAAGTACACTCAGTAATACCCTCTTGTGAAGCTTCTTATTCCAACACTTGTGTTTACATCTTTTATGAGTCCACTGTCACATTTACCATCAGTAGGGTATTCCCAAAGCTTACTAGGATCTCTTGTAGCTCTCTGTTAAAGACCTCTATTCCTCTTCCTATATTCTATCCTCTGACTAATTTATTGATTTTGGGGGTTCCAGGGGTAAGGTATATGTATAGTATAGTAGAGTAATGTACTTCTTAAGTTTCTTTACTAAGGGTTAGGTCTAAATAGTAGTGGAGCTCTTCTCTTATGGTAGGCCTTAGAAAGATTTTAGTTTGTTTATCTTTGTTTCTACCTTTATAGGATATAAGCTTTAGGGCTTTTACAAGGTCTAGGGGCTACAGGTATAAGATTTTATCTAGCACTCCCTTTAGGTTATAGGATTCCTTCACTATAGACAGGAGGGTATCTACTTAGAGTATTTTTTTCAGAGACTATATAGTAGAGAGTGAGGCTTAGTCCTACTAGGAAGTTCTCTTTCCTCATTTTTTCTTAGCCCTATTTTTTCCTCAGTTTTATAGTAGGGGGTGCCAGGTGAATAAGGGATGTTTGCTACCTATCTGTAGGAGATATGCTGTATAGTTAGTCTGGTACTATTTTATTTACAGGTTTAGGGATAGGGTTTAGGTTTCTTTCATTAATTTCTAGGAAGATAAGGCACTCATACACCTGAGCATTATATATATAGCTTAGTATATACATTATATGTACTTCTTTAAGAGTTTCTTTTTGACTATATTAAAATAGGAGGTATCTGCTCTATAGAAAAGGGTAGGGACTATAACTACATAGTATAGTTTCTTTGCTATATAAATGCTAATCCATTTGCCTAGGGAGATAAGCCTTGTTAAGGCTATGAGGGATTAGTAGGCTGCAATGCAGCATGTTGGCAGAGGGATCTATTCCTATAAAGGAAACTCCTAGGTATATTAAGTATTCTTTTAGCTTAATTATAGTACCTTTTATAGTAATTATTACCTTTGATCCCTATCTTAGGTGTAGCAGTTCTATTTTACCTAAAGATAATCTGAGTATAAGGTTTTCTATTATACCTTTTCCTCATAAGTTCTACCACTTTTGCAACTTCTCAGTACTCTCTTTATAGGTACTCCCTTTAGCAATAACATATAGATTATCTAGGTACATGTAAAGATGTATGCCCTTGCTACATATGATTATAATTGTTGCAACATATATTCTAAAGAGATAGGGGGAGATTGGTGATCCCTGGGGTACTCCCTTATTAATCTTCCTTAGGTTGAATCTCTAGTTTCTACTAATGATAGTAAGGTATCATTCATATATGAAGCTATTAACCTATTTTACTTCATATATAGGAACTTTATTTTGGATTAGAATCCTGATAAGCTTGTCTTTTCATAGTGAGTTGAAGCATTTATCTATCTTAATGAATAGTATAGTGATACTTTAGCCATTGTTCTAGGCTATTTTGAAGTTATAGAGGAGGCCATTGATAGTATCTAGGACTGACCTTCCTTGGATACTTCTATACTAGTTTAGGGTAATCATTGCTTTATATATAGTACTCTGACATAATCTAGTGGTGACCACTTTTCAAGTATTTTGGTGAGCATATCTATTATGAATATGTATCTGTATACCAATAGTACTATTATAGTTCCATGATACCACAGACTTGCATGATGATATACTAGTACCTATAATGCAACTAGTAAGTATTCTACCTATCAATACTACCAGGCTCTACCTATTGAGTATAGCTCTGTTCTTATTAGACTTATATATGATACCTCTAGTATTCTACTATAGAGTGATGATCTATAGCTTAGCTTTATCCATGTAATAAAACATAATCAGAAGATCAGCAAGCTATACTATGACTTAATCACTATACTAGAATGGGGTATCTAACTGATCAAGCTAGTAATCACAAGAGGATAAGGACATGTCAGTACATTAGTGATCTATTACTCACATGATGCTAATTATAATATGTATAAGACCTGGACCCTTCTAGGCCTTATAAGAATAGTGATTAGTGATCAAGGATTTTTAATAAGATATTCTACTAGGTTTTATTTCCTTCTCGTTCCTTTATCATCTCTTAGTCATTTCTTATATTAGAAATTAGTATATAAATGATCATGTTATTTACTTGTTTATCTATCTGTATAAATGGTTACCCTAATAGTACTTAGTGAGTATTGCTTAAATGTATATGACTATGTCCTTGCTCTTGATTGAGTGTACATATCCTGTTTACACAATAGTGACATATAGGAGTTGCTATTAGTGTCACTTATTTGTCTTTGCTAGAGGATTGAGGATTTAAAACTTAGTATAAGTGAAATAAAGAATTTGTCTAGCGGATGTAAAACTTATAATAAGGGAAATAAAAAAGATATCACTCATTTATCTAAGGATATAAAACTTAGTATAAGGGAAATATAAAATGTATCACTTATTTGTCTATGCCTACCTTTACAATAGTCACCTTCGCTTAGAACAAAGAACATCCTTATGACTTTCTCATGTAGCTCATTACTACCTAGCCCTTAGATAGAGGTTAGTGCACTGTAAACATTCTAAGCTGAATCCTAAGCCAAAAAGCATATGGTCACTAATATGTTACATAATAAAGAATACCCCCTCTCCCTTAATAACTCTAACAGCACCATCTAAAATATCAACATCTATAATATAATGCCCTATAGCTCTACCCCCAGAATTAGATTTATGTACATTGATCTCACCCCCTCTCTAGGTAACTGGAATGAAGATTATAGACTTACTAAGTTATAAGTAGAATATCTAGCATGAGGGGAATAACTGCTTACTGTGACAGGAGACTCGTTGAGGATGTAGATGTAGGTATAGGTACAAGAAGCTTCGCAAGAGGGTCTTAGTGAGTTAACTCAAAAATCTCAACTAGCAAGTTAGAACCACTTGTGTTTTCTACCTTTATTGAGGAGTCTAGAGAAGAGGGAGAATATATCAAGGAAAAGCAAAGTATATTCTTAAGGCTCAAAGATAGTACAAGACTTAAGATAATGGCTAGAGAGAGAAGAAGAAGTAACAAAACAAATTGCTTGTCGGCTCCCTCTTAAATACCTATTTCTGACTGAGTAGCTACAGAGAAATTTTTACAAAGGAAATGAACCCTATTGAAATATTCCATCAAGATTCCGATATTCTTCCACGATTCCCTAGAAGGAGATTAGTTTTATGATCAGAGAATTGGAGAAAGTTTTGGCATTATTATTTAGGACTTTCAGAGAAGAAAATCTTCAAGTCCTATTGTCCAACAATGTAACTGATTAGTATATCATAATAAGATCAATTTGAGAAGCCTTGTCATTGATCGTGTACATCCAATCTCATGACTGTCATGTTATCAATTCCTCATATTACTCAGTCAAGGCTCAGTGGGAATAACACTCATCACATAGTTCTGTGACTTATAGGATGATCATGGCTTCTGATATACCTTATAGTTGACCTAGAACAAGTTCCACACATGTCCTAGTACCTGGCTAGACCACTTAGTCAAGTCATCTATAACACTTATCCCCTTTAACTAAAGCTAAAACACAAACAAAATGAACTAAACCTCATCCTAGAATATTACTAAAGCAATTCTCAACATGACCCCCTATTAGAGTGCATAAATATAATACCAAAGTATAGTAGAAGTAATCAAAATTCTTGCACCATACTAAAACACCCCTCTAACACATCAGTCAATAATAGAGGATATAAATAAATTTACCCCCTATGACCATACCCTACCCCTACTAAGTGCCTGAAAACTAAACAACTTAGTAATTGTCTAAACTATTTAATACAAATCACTAGAATAGCTCTTTAATACCCCTATCCCTAGCTCCTATAGGATCTACTCATAAAGCATCTCATTAACTGTAAGTAACATATCAATGTATATAAGTGAACTAGAATTTGATATAGATTCTAACAAGACTATAGTACAAATAAGCAACTGTAATATAGAGAAGGTAATGAGAGAAGTAGAGAGAGAAAGCTTCTCCCCTATCCCCTAAATCTAAATGTATGAGCTTACAAATATAATGTATGACAAACAAGGAAAACTCTACCAGTATATGCTAGACAATAATGACTAAAAAATAGCATATGCTAATGCCAAGGACATATTCACAATTATGTTCACTATAATGAAACATATTTAGAGAAAACTGGACTTGATACATAATGACAAATTTGAACTCCACAACTAGAGCAAAGAACTCAAGAACATAATCATAGTACAATGAAATAAAATTGAATACCTAAGATATACAGTTAATAACCTCAAAATGAATACCACTACTACTACTAACTAACTATATAATATAATGTAATAAAACAATACACCCCTAGTAATCCCCCTACTAAGAAATCAATCTAATAATAACAAGAGTGCATAAACCCTAGACCAAAGAACATAAGTAGGTATAAGTAGTATAAGGATAGCTAGAAAAGAAAAAGAAAAGATGGTGCTTATTATCGATGACCCCCTGGAAGAAGAATCCTTAAGGCTAATATAAGCCTAAATAATGAGTATATAAAAACATAACTTCAACCCACTATAGGAAGTAGAAAGAATCCTACGATAGCTCTAGCGTAAACATAAACCAAAAACATACTCAGTCTAATACAGAGAACTCTATACCCTACTTAAGGAAGCAGTCTTACCAACTAAGATATGAACAAACCTGTCCAAACTTATAGAAGCCTACATCAAAATTCTAATCAACAGATAGGTACTAATTGAACTCAGAAATCTCATAGTAAGAGTCAACTATAAATTTACAATTATTACAACTATACCCCCTAATATTCCAGTAAGCAAACTAGTCCTATATAACTAGGAATTCAACTTTGTAATAAAAAAGCTTACTAACCCTGACCTAGAAAGAGAAGGCTTCATAGTGGTAGCCTCCACTATCAAAATGATCATACACTCAGTCTTTACTTAAATAATTAGAGAAATCAAAGTATATAAACTAAGAACTAAACAAAATCTCAGTAGCAAGATACCTTAAAACAAAGGAAGAAACAGAAAAGAACCTATATAGTAGACTATATGCAGTGGTGGCAATAAGAGTCCTAGAGGAGTAAATACCAAACCTAGGAAAATAGGTAACTATCTTTAACAAAGTATCTAAAGTGGCAAGATCATGGCGAATGTCCCTAACAATAAAATGCAATAAGTGCTTCAAGTTTAGACACATAAGCATGGCCTGCAAAGAAGAAAGAGCAAACTGCAACATCTGTGGAAACTAATAGTAAGGTAACCTCTTCCTATACTATACTACTGCATATAATAGTCACTGATAGGAAATCAAAATCCTATACTATACTACTAAAGACTACAAGTACCTCTGACCAGGATATGAAGTGAATAGCCTATGCAAACACTTTAACCTGTGCTGCATAAACTGCAAACAAGAATACAAAGCAATATACAAATGATGCCACAAGAGACTCAAAATCTAATATACCTTTACTAGAGAACTAGAAGATAGGAGGAAAGTATAGATCTAGAAGATTAGTTTAGAAATTGAAATAGAAGAAGAGTTATAATAGAGGAATAAGAAAAAGAAGAAATATAGTAGGGGCTAGACCCATATCTAATCTTTAAAATACTCTAGCAAAACTACAACAGATCTCAAGCTAACTTCTACTCACTACTCTAAATAGCAATAAGAAATAAAGCTAGTATAATTATAATTCAAGAACTACCCACCTTTAACAATATCCCTCCTACCTACTAGAGTTCCCACAGTTTCTACCTAAGCTAAAAAACAAGATCATGTGTTGCCCTATGTATATCAAAAGCCTTATAACTAAAACTATTCCTAATAAGAAATATAGAAGGAGAGGAATAAGTAGTATGAATATACCTAAACATAAATAACTACCTAGACATTACCAATATATACTTCCCCCTATATGAAGAATAAGAAAAAGAAAAGTAGATCAGAACCTTCCCCTAAACCAAAAACCTTACCCTAGGTGACTATAACCTCTACTACCTATGGTAGGGACCTACAAATGATAAACAAACAACAACAGAAGAACCTATAGTAGAAATAGTATACAAGTAAGGATACTACCTCCTAGATGAACTATATACCCCAACAAGAGTCAGATACAAAGACTAGCAGGAAATGGTTATTGACTAGCCTTCCTATACCTAATACTAACTAAAAATAGCATAGACTGGCTAATTGCCCTAGATATTATACAAATAGCCAGTGATCAAAAAGTAATATCTGTAACATAATGTAACCCCTATGTTATAAACACTGACTTTATAGTAGCATTACCTAAACTATGAAAGGGCTATACCTGATATTCATACAAGGCTTATATGAGTTAGTATAGTATAGCATGGTATAATAGAGGCTTTGACAAACTTGTTAAAAGTCAACCTAATAGTTATAACATGATCAGCTATATAAGCAGCATATAAGTGTTATTGAAGATCAAATAGGAGGTTAAACCTATGATGATCCCAGGTAGTCTTTACCAAATCTATAATCAGTGTTCAGCATAACCTTTGTACCTTAGAAGGAAACTGAAAGAGACAATTGCATAAAATTGTTTCTATAAGGTTCAGATAATATTATTCCTTATATAACGTAATACATACACTAGTATATTTAAGGATAAAGGAGGAAGAGGATATGGGGGCTAAATGAAGTCCTCCTTACTAGTATCTTCATCTCCAATACTGTAGGGTTGATAAATACCTCTTCAGCAGTATCTTCATCTTTGATACTATTGGCTTAATGAAGCCTTCCTCAGCAGTATCTTTATCTTCAATACTATAGGTTTGATACAGCCCTCCTCAGTGTTATCTCTATCTCTAATACCATGGGCTTGATAAAGACCTCCTCAGTGGTATCTTCATCTCTAATACTATGGGCTTGATGAAGCCCTCTTTAGTAGTATTATTATTTCCAATTCTATAGGCTTGACAAAGCCTTCCTCAGCGGTATCTTCATCTTTGATACCATAGGCTTAATGAAGCCCTCCTTAGTGGTATCTTTCTCTCTGATACCATAGGCTTATTAATGCCCTCATAAGCAGTATTTTTGTCTTCAATGCCATAGGCTTAGTCAAGCCCTCCTCAGTAGTATCTCTATTTCTGATGCTATAGGCTTAATGAATCCCTCCTTACCAGTATCTTCATCTCTGATACCATGGGCTTAAAAAAGCCCTCTGCAGATGTATCTCTATCTCTAATACTGTAGGTTTGATAAAGCCCTCGTCAGTAGTATATTTATCTCTAATACTATAGGCTTGATGAAGCATTTCTCAGTAGCATCTTCATCTTCAATACTGTGGGCTTGACAAAGCCCTCCTCAGCAGTATCTCGATCTCTGATACTATAGGCTTGAGAAAGCACCCCTTAGTGGTATATTCATTTCTGATACTATAGGCTTGATGAAGCTCTTCTCAGCAGTATCTCCATCTCCAATACTATAGGCTTGATAAAACCCTCCTTAGTATTATCTTTATCTCTAATACTATAAGCTAATTGGTGCCCTCCTCAGTGGTATCTTTGTCTTCAATACTGTGGGCTTGACAAACCCCTCCTTAGTAGTATCTCTGTCTCTGATACTGTGGGCTTAACCAAGCCCACTTTACTGGTATATTCATCTTCTATACCATGGACTTGACAAAACCCTCCTAAGTAGTATGTTTATCTTTGATACTATAGGCTTAGTAAAGCCTACTTAAGTTGTATCTTTATCTTTAATACCAGAGGCTTAATGAAGCCTACCTCAGTGGTATCTTCATCTTTAACACCATAGCTCAATGAAGCCCTCCTTAGCAGTATCTTTATCTTTAATACTCTAGGCTTGGCAAAGCCTTCCTCAGCAGTACCTTTATCTCTATTACTATAGGTGTAACTCAGGCTATCTCTATGATCTCTCTGTTATGATCAATAAAGCTCATCATCAGCATCACTGATCCTCATGCTTAACGAAGCAAGATATAGGCTACTTATTAGATTTGTTGTCTTACTAAGGTATATTAACTCTATCACTACCTTCCGGTGGTGACTGGCTTTGTATAGGAAAAAACCATAGCTATTGCAAAGTGATTTAGCTCTCTCTTATTTTCTTAGTTATCTTCATGATGGATTGAAGGAAAAAGTTACGTCAACAGTGTTCTAAAGACTAGAACATACTTCTTAGTTATATAAGGGGGAATAGTATTTACTTTAATATTGATCAGGTAATCTAGATTGTGGTGCAGCTATTTATAGATATATAACCACTTCTATCATTAGTTAAGATAAGTGGTTCCTAAATATATCCAAGACCAGGAAACTCATCTTAGAAGAGTAACAATTCTCAAAGTCAGATTTTGGATAGAGATTGGTACACATTTCATGAAAATAATAATTGCCTAGTTTGCAAGTTACCTGATCCCTAGCCATTATCTCTTAGGTAATATTTCTTAAGGAGTAACAACTCTCAAGTTAGATCTCAGATAGAGATTTGTACACCGTACATGATAATAAGAATTGCCTTATAGCCAAGTTATCTGATCTTCAGCCTATGTCTCTAGGCTGATATAAGATATTAGGTAGGATAGCTAACTAGTATATAGAACTTATAGAGAGGTTCCTGTAACACCCTAGCACATAGATAAAACTAAAACAATATATGATTACAGCAAAGCAAAATAGGAAAAGGTAGAAGAAAACCTAAAGCACTAGAAACTAAGTGAATATAGACCAAATAACTAAGATAACTGGTTAACTAAAAACAAGGATAACCTTCTTAAAACTATCACCAAAGATAAAGCCCTGATAAGAAAAATGATAACTAGTAAGGCCAAAGTCTAGTGGAATAAAGATCTCATGGAAGTAAGAAATAACCTGAATATGGTACATTATGATGCCACAAAATACTATAACAGTAAAAAGAAAGCTTAACAGTAGACCAAGGTAAAAAAGGACTTCAGGAAAAAGGTCTATGAAATGAAGAAGGAATACTGGAATAGGTTTCACCATGAAATTAACAAAAAAGATCCATAGAAAGTGCTGAAGTATACCTAACCAGCAAGAGACTTCCCCCTACCACCAATCAACAATGCCAAACATCTAGATGAGATAGCTATATTGTTGATAGAATACTTTTTCCTAGGACAAGAAGAAAAGGTACAATCCCCTATGATAGCCCCCCTTATAGACTAAACAATAACCCTCAAAGAGATCATGTATACCCTAATATGAACTTCAAATATGAACTTCAAATAATATGGCTATAGGACCAGATAACATCCAGTACACTCTATAGAAACAGATAGTAGCAACCTTGCTACATATACTATGTATAGTAGGGGTGAAGATGGTATAGTGGTATAGCTGTCCTGGTGTCATTGTACAGTAACACACAGTGTCATAGGTTCAAATCCCGCTTGTACTACTCATAATATACCATGATTTCCTAGTTAGTCACAGGTTTTGTAGTATAAGCAAGTTTTCCCTGACCATCCATGGTTACATAATTACTGGTTTAGTATATGTAAGCAAATATAGCTGATGATCACAATAGGTGTATAAAGGTTACCCTAATAGCACTTAGTAAGTATTGCTCCTATATTATGCAACTATATCATATGCTCTTAATTGAGTATGATGCCCTATCTATACATAGGAAATCTGAGGGAAGAATAAAGGGTATACTGTATATACTACTCACTCTACTACTATAACATAGAGTCCATATAAGGCTATTTAAGATAACACTATGAATAGCGATACCTAAACTAAAGGAGGAAAACTAGACTAGCCTAAACTCTTATAGATGCCTTTTCCTCATTAATACCCTAGGTAAAATCCTGGAAAAAGTAATTATAACCAGACTATCCTAACACACCATAGATAAAGGAATAGTGACACCAAACTATTATAGATTACTGCTAGGCATATCAGTGATCGATGGAGTAAATGCCTTGAAGTACAATATAAGGGGAGTACAAAACAAAGGAAAATGGGTCACTCTTATTTTATATAGATATTGAATAAGGATTTAATAGAGTTAACTATAAGGAACTCATGGAAATACTTAAGGATAACAAAACCCTAGAATATATGTAGAAATGAGTCAAATCCTTCTTCAGCCAAAGATAACTTATATTTATAGTTAAAGGAATAGCCTTAAGGTTCTTCAAAGTCCAAATAGGAGTACTACAGGGATCTCTCATCTCCCCCCTCCTCTTTAATATATATACTGTAGAACTGATAAGACACAGCTAGGTGCTAAAAATTTCATGTAAATATATGATATATATTATCATATGTATATGAGATACCTTTGAATAGAATGTTACCTAGCTAGAGAACTTTTGCAAGAACAAGATAAATAGAAAAATAGAAAGGTTAAAACTATCACTATTAAATAGGAAGATAGAAATACAGTATATAAGACTCCAAGGAAAGATAACCCCCCCTATCAGAATAGGAAACAACATAATTAATTATAAGGATGTAGTTAGATAGCTAGGAGTAATACTGCACATGAATGAAGGAGTTGCCCAACACTACTAACACAGAATAGGGTATACCCAAATAGTACTAGATAGAATACATTGCCTATCAATAGTAGCTAAAGCCCTAGTCCCAGTAATGGTACTTAAACTAGTACAAGTAGTCATTATCCTATCCCTATTCTTTAGATCAGATACATTCTACCATAACCTGATCACAATAAAAGCTAAAGTAAGCCTAGATTCAACAATAGCAGTAAGTACTAAATGTGTATAAATAATGTTCAGATCAGTAATTAATAAAAAGACTCTAATAGAAGTGAAGATCATACTAGCACTGATACAAATTGAAAGGTGCCAATATAATTATGCTACTAGAATACTGAAAATCGATAAAACCTAACCTAACTACAAAAGGCTCCTAGCCCTCCTAGACCAAAAAAAATGGGAGATAAAACCCCATAAGAACACTGAACTAGAAGTGTAAAAACTTCTCTATAATAAAGTCTATGATAAGAATGCTCTAAATCGATACTATATGATAGATAATTATGTATGACATAGGCCACAACACCTTCTCTGAATTCAAGCTCCTACCACTAACAAGGATATGGATAATCCAATAAGAAGGGTACATAACTATCAAACCATCCCCTAAAAAACAAGAAGTACTCAAAAACTTATTAAGATACTTCTGCAAAAATAAACTAGTAGTATAATTATATACGTTGAAAGTTAGCAATAAAAACCTGGTTAGATATATGATAGTCCTATAACACTAAAACAAAGAAGTCTTAACCCTTAGAAAAGGACTATACTCTAAGGTATAAGTCTTTAACAGTGAATTATAAGGTATTCTCTATAGCATGAACATTATACGAGATTATACCAAAGTCATAACAAACATATCTACCTCCACAATCTTGTTAGATATCTAAGTAGTGATCATGGTAGCATGCAATCCCTCCCTAGCCCCTACCTAATATGTTGCCTAAAAAATCTTCAAGGTCAACAAAAAACTTAAATAAAATATAGTGGATGTAACCACAGAATGGTTACCATAGTATGAATACATATAATACAATGAATAACCACATGAATTCAGAAAACGACAGTCTATAAAACCCTTCAGCCTATACCCAAGGGACAAAAAAGAGATCAGTAGGACCATAATTTAAACATAAACTAAAGAGTAATTATAGAAAGTATCTGAAGAATATGCAGGTAAGCAAATCCCCAAAAATGACCCCTATGCCTACATTGACATATACAGTGTGGCCAGGGTATACCAATTCAGAACTGGATATATATACATTCTCAACCTCTTATATTTCTACAAAGAACAAAACATCTGCTTTTATAGAGAGTACTAGTATATTAAACACTACCTGTATAAATGCTGAATAACTAAAAAACCAAGATGACTGTACTAGAATAAATCTACAGAGGAACTATTGTCTAAAGATTATGAAACTTAAATTAAAGTTGTAAAGAAAGGAATTAGAAAACCCCTGAACCTCCTGCTATCTACCTTAAAAAATAGTGATAGAAAAGAGGAGGATAGAGAAAGTGTACAGTATTTTTTCTTTCTTACTGTATGTTAGATATTTCTAGAAAGGATTTATGAATTTTTTCCTTTGTTCTTTCCTTTTTCTTCCCTTTCTCAGTTTTTCTTTTTTGTATAGAGGAACTTTAGATCATCTTCTTTTCACCAGCTATATCTTTGCTTTTAATTAAGTAGAAATACTTTACTGGAGGAATGAGGATATAAAACTTAGAATAAGGGAAATTAAGAATAGATTACTCATTTGTGTACAGGCTTCTCAACTTCTACACTTCTCTTGATCGAAATCTTATTACTAAAAGAACTTTCTATCTCTTCCCTTAAGTGATATCTTATTATACCCATCACTAGACCCCTATCCCTCCTCCCCCTCACCCCTTTACCTCTGACTCTACATATATATACAGATGTATACCCTTACTGCTAGTAGTAAGTAATACTTTGTAAATACTCATAAGGAAGGGGGAGATGGAGGAGACCTTGAAAACACCTTTATTTATTTTTCTTAGGGTTAACTTAGAGTTTCTTCCAAGTATACTAAGGTGTCTTCTATAAAAGTGCTTCCCATTTGACTATATAGTAGGGTATTTTGTTTTTAATAAGGATTTTTAGCAGTTTGTATTTCTATACTAAGTTGAACTATTTCTTAATATTAACAAAGAGTGTGGTAACCTTTTTTCTATTGTTTTATGTGATTTTCTAGTCATGGAGGAGCATGTTCATAGCATCAGAGGCTAACCTACCTAAGATACTTCTTTACTAGTTTTTAGTATCCTAAAACTAGCCTATTATCTATCTTCTATATTCTAATATGTCTTTCTACCACATCCTCAAGGACAGTATAAACATATGTACCTCTACGCTCCAAGTTTTTTTGTTATATACTGTTTATATAGATGTTGTATTTTCTTAGTAGTTATTTTATCTGTAGTTCTATGATAGAAAATGGAATAGAGACTTAAGGCCCCTTAGTATTTCATCTATTTTATGCTTTTGTTATTCTATTAGTGTAAAAGTTTTGTGAGCTTAGATTGTACTTTCTCCTTTGTCTTCTCTCTTTCCCTTTTATTTAGTTATTATTATATATGTATACCTTAATCCCTTCTGGTTGTTGTAAGGTTTGCCTCACTAGAGATGGGAAAGAGTTTCCCTTGGCTTTTGTTATGTTTCTCGCTTAAGTTTTTCTACTGGTATTATGTGCTAGATTGCTGGGTTATCTACTATTCACATTTACTTTTATGGTGTTTTTCTCTCCCTGCTACTATTTACTTCCTACCCTGGTTCTTCTTTAGTTTATTACATGTAAGCCAGGAGGATTCAGGAATGAATATAATTTAATCTTTATTATAGACCTTGTGATACTGGCTTTAAGGTAGCTATCTTTTTACCTCCTTTATAGCTTAGATTAGCTACATAAGGAGGTTCTTTTAGATGACCCCTTTAGGGTCATAAAGATAAAATAAAATGAATTACCCCCCCTCACCCCTCCTTTTATCTATGGTTCTACCTTTACTTGTAGTAGTATTAGTCTCATTTATATCATGTATAGGAAGTTTTTTCGCACTAAAACTATAGAGGTTGTATGCATAGGTTATATCTAGAAATCATGAATATGATGTAAATAAAAAAAATACAAAAGTACCTAGTACTTATGTAGGCTTCCCCCCTACACTTTACTTGGTTACAAAATTTAGAAAACTTCAACACTATGATAAATATCATAATATATCATGATAGTCATAATCACTTAACCTCCCCTTGCTCCTATTACTCCTATATTCCAGGCCTAAGCATTATTCTCTATTTGTACTCTGGTGGATATTATCAGAGATCCCCTATTAACTATAGTTAAAAATGTCATTTTTGAAGCTAGGAATAGTGATCTACAACATTTCTACCACTTCTAAGTTAATAATGTAGTCAAAGTAGTTATAGTGTCTACTTAGTTATATTCCTTTAATAAGAACCTCTCTACCCTTCTACAGTATATTAAAAAGATATAATATTCTATCTTAGCAATATAAATTAGATAACATTAGATTGAATAATGTTATAATAAATGTAAGTCTATTACTACTAATAATACTACAATGCAAACTATGGCCCTTGCTCTTCTAGACCTATCTCTCACTATATCTATTAAAAATATATAGTCAGAGACCTATAAAACTACTAAAGCTATGAAGATGATTCCTTCCCTATAGACTATGTATTTAATTACAATAACTAGTAGAGTACTACTTGTAGTACCTAATGCTATAACTACATATATGCTAGTTAATTCTCATGATCACTCATGTACTAGGGTCATCAAAAAGAACTGAAAAGACAAAGCCCTAGCTACTCTATAAATGACTGCTACTACCTCTACTCCTATCCTAAACTATATAGCTAAGTGAGAATATAAGATTATCATTAATCTAGAGGGAGAAATACCAACTTTAACCATATTCTATGCTAAGATAAAGTTAATAACACCCTTGTATAAAAGAAAGCCCCCTCTCACTACTATATCTGATATCTTAGAAAAGAACTATGTAATATTTTTGTCTCTGTCATAGAAAATATTAGGGTGAGGATGGTCTAGTAGTATGGCTATCTTGGTTTTATTGTGTGGTAAGGTATAATCTTGTAGGTTCAAATCCCACTTACATCTCTCCTAATATATTATGATTTTCAAGTTGGTCATAGGTTTTATGGTATAAGTGAGTTTTCTCTGACTATGTATAGTTACCTAATTACTGGTTCAGTATAACTAAGTAAATGTAACCAATGACATTAATAGCTGTATCAAGGGTTACCCTAATGGCACTTAGTGAAGTATCACTCCTATATATGTGACTATAGTCTTGCTCTTAGTTGAGTGTATCTGCCCCATCTGTACATAGTGATGTGAGGGAGTACTAGATACTCTGTCATAGAAAACACAACTACTTAACAAGTTCATTCCTATGAAGTAACCACTGATGAAGCTATTAGGAACTTCTTTAACACCACCAGCCTCTGCTAATATATCTTGCATAATAAGTATATCATGTACATTACCTAAGAATATAGTATCTCTAATTTTAAGTATACATCCAAGATATATAGGGAAATTAAGACATTTAACTATGGAGTCCTTTTTATATAGACCCTATACTACCTTACTTCTAAAGATCCTTACATTAGTGATCTGAGGGAAGATTAAATCCTCTTACTTCTAAAGAGAATGTTATTAACAAGAAAGCCTTATCTGTTATTATTACTATTATAGTTAATAACAACCACTTCTACACTTTCAAGGGTCTTATAATCCTAAATAAGAACATGAAAACTAAAGACTATATGATCTTTAGTAACTCTACATAGTGTATATGATGTAACTAGTTTAGACACTACCACATTTACTACATAATCCTAGACTATCTACTTGTATTTCACTACAAGATACCTCCTTACTGAGCATGCTTGTAGCAACCATAACTAGAAGGTAAAAGGGCAATAGTGTAGACATACCACTCTTAAATACATCAGCTATGAGGGTATATATCACCACTAATGATTTATAGTACATAATTTATATTATTACTATAATAAAAAATGATAAGCCTAGGAACTAAGTAGAATATAAGGAGGAAATAGGATCATATATCCCCTTTCCCCCTTCCTTTTCTATTTCTTCTATTTTATAGGAGGTCTTTAGTCAATGTTTGGTCTATTCTTGATAATATGTATTACCTTTCCTCTTTTCCAATATACTTATTATTCTTACTTTTCCCTATTCCTTTTCATAGATATTATAAGGTTTAGCTCCTTATGGTAAAAGGATAAGGTACCTATACTCTTATTTTCTTTTCTTAATTTCCTTTAGGCTTCTTCCTTCCCCTTTTATATAGTAGGTGTCTTTCTGTTTTCTTGCATTTACATTATTCTCTCTCACCTCTCTTTACTCTTTTTAATACCTACTATCTTTTATTACTTTTTCTTCTACCTCAGGGATTAGTTTCAGGATATATAGCATAGCCTTATGCTTTATTACACTATACCTATAGAGGATAGATATTAAGCTTATACCCTAAAACAAATGTAACATGAATTAAAGCATAAAAAAAAGAAAAAAATTACATAGGGCTTATGGAAGGGAGTCTATATTTATTTTATCTTCATTCTTTTGGGTCTCTAGGTATCTTTTTCATCAGTGTTAGCTATGTAATCATCTGAGTAGGCCTTCTTAGCTTTTGCTATAGCTTTGAAGTAGATATTCTTTGTCTTACATCTCTCTTCATCAGCAGCTCATAGGTTGTGATGTTTACTTGCAATAGTGTAAAGGTGGGAGAAAGGTAGTGATTTTTTTCAGGAGTAGTTAACCTAATTATATAATGCTAAATTTGTATTCCAATAAGTGTTTAAATTACGAGTAAATACTATGAAGTTTATATCTAAACTAATGGAAAATATTCAGTTATAAACTTAGAGTAGTGCATGCATTTATACATATCATTATTCTTTGTAGTGGTGTGGGAGGGTGGAAGTAGCCAAGTCTTGGATTATATAAGCGGTCGATCACATTTTTGCTATTATTGTACTAGTGCTAGGGTATGGGAAAAGTGATCGGAATCTGATAAAAAGTATGGTAGAGCGCCCATTGATGCAGGGCTGCTTTGCTCCTAGATGTATTAGCGCTTTTCCTGCTCATTCCTGTAAGGAAAAGAGTGATCGTAACCCTATCCTTTTGGGCTGATCTCGCGCCCCGACAGAACGATTTGCTCAGAGATAAAAACGATCATTTACCCTCATACCGAGCACATTCACACATGTAGAGCACTAGTACAAATAGAGTAGAATACATGTACGAGGCTGAGTCAAGCCATTTAATGTTTGAGCGCACCCCTGCATCACTTGCAAGGCGTTGAAGATCCAAATTCGGGATGGTCAGGGGTACGGGCTACGTTGGGATTAATGGCCACATGTAATACGGACGGGATGGGTGAAGTTGCTTGTTTTTCCTGCAGCTGTTAACCGTGAAAGGAAATCGGCAGGGGGCTCGGTGTATGTGGGGAAACCAATGGGCCGTTCAGCTCTAAGTAACGAGTCCAGACTCCTGCGCGCCGGGAGCGATACAGCAACACCGTTGTCTTGCCGGCGACACTTGCACTATCCCGATGTAGCTGCACCACGGTTGGCGGTAGGCTGAGCATTGACACCGACGCTGACAGCGACATTGTTCGGCTTTTTGTGTTGTTTTTCTTCTCTCTTTCCCCCCCGATGGTATTCTCTCGCTCATTATTATTTCTCTCATTCTCATAATTTTTTCTCCCTTCGCCGTCGCGGAGGAAGTGCTCTTTCTTTTCTTTTCTTTTCTTTTCTTTTCTTTTTTTTTATTTTTTCTTTTTTTTCGCAGACAAAATGCCGACGATATCGTTTTCGTGGCCGGATAGAAGCTACTTTTTCACGCTGCTCGTCGTTTCGCTCGTTTCCGCAAAACTGCTGCACGTATTCTCGCATCTCCCAGCATTGCCGATATTCCTTTTCTTGCTGTATTTTCCCACCTTCGTGCTGCTGGATGCCGTCGTCGTTGCGCTCTCGCGGCTAATATTTCAAAAATGGCGAGCCCTGGGCGTCGCCCTTTCGTTCGTGACCTCCCTGAATCCCTTGCGTTCGCAGAGCAAGCTCTGAGCTAACAACCCACCCTGTCACATGCTCAGATGCCTGGTAACTTCGGCCTCGGCGGCCCAGATTGGCTTTTTCCTGGAGACGGGCGGAGAGATACGATGGAGCATGTTTGGGAAGGTTCTCCGGGAGCCCGAAGGCTTCTTCGGCATGCTCATGAGCGGCTTTGCTGGACTTGCCTTCACGGCCGGGGTGCTGGGGGGAATCGCGTGGATGGTTAATCCTGCTGTCTACAACTTGGTTTACCGCCTTCTACGCTCGCTGTTTTCCACCGTTTGGCTGGCAAAGTCGGAACATTGCTTCGGAGATTCATTTTCACAGTGCGAGGAAGGGCTGCCTGTCGCGGACGACGAGGAGAAACCGCCACCACGACACTCCGTTGATTCGATCCGCTGGGCTCGTGCAAAGCTTGCCGCTGCTGTTGCCTTTCTTTGCTTTCTACATATTGTGCGTCCACGTTCCCCGTACACGCACATGTCGGGGACGCTGCCGTTCACGCTGTTCGAAGGTCTCTGGACCAAGCGTTCGGCATTCTGCGAAGCATTCCCGTGGGATGGACCTCCGGAATTCCCATACCCGGAGTTGATCCGAGAAGAACTCTGGATTCCAGCGGAAGGTGAAAAAGAAGGGGGACTAGGTCGAGGGTGGAGGCCCGGAAGTCTCTGGTGGACGGAGGGTCCCCGGGAGCAACCGCGCTGGCTCGGGGATGCACCTCTTCAAGGATTCGAAAGATTTTTCTCTCGTGGACACGGACACCCACCA
>JABYPW010000063.1:0-44667 GCA_016880775.1 Phymatotrichopsis omnivora | reverse complement strand
AAAAAAAAAAAAAAAAAAAAAAAAAAAAAAAAAAAACACGAGAAACGTTTCTATAATGTTGCGTTAGAGTGTGCCATCGAACCCGTTCATGGTGCTTTAGAAAAACGTTGAGAACGGTTTCGAAAAATCGTCAAGAACGCATTTCGAAAAACGTGGAGGATACCTTTGGGGAGCGTTATGGGCAATGCGTCGGAATACATTTGAAACTTTGATAATTTAATGAAGCCATAGACTGCGTTTTTAAAAAAAGAGTAACAAAAGACGTATCATTGAACGTAGTAAAAGCGTTGTCCTAAAAAGCATTTATAACGGTTTTATAAATGCACTATCAACACTAAATCTTTATCCCTTTATAATTGGCGAAATACTGTAAATGTGAGAGCTTATTAACCGTAATAACACCTGCAGTGCCAAAAAGCGTACAATTGAATGCCATTCTTTTATCATCCCCAGTACGTAAGCACCGAATTCATCCAGCAACATGATCCTGGTTTCAAAGGATTCCTTGTCGGCAATTACACTTTCCCACTACCATGAAGCGAAAAGCGCTATTGACTTTGCCATCCCATCTGCAACGAAGTTCACAAATCACTTATCGCTTCCCATTACAGCCTGATATCTGAAAGAAACCTCTAAGCCAATCATAATCGGACCGTAAACTACTGAAAGCCTTGCCTATAGCCAAATATATACGGCCCAAACCCGCATACAAGCTAAAATAATCAGATGGTTCTGGCACATCGAAGTACATGGATAATGGTAGTTGTCAGCGTTGACGACTCAACTACCTAAAATTTTCTTTACCACTACTTGATAGGAATTTACTTTACAGTATTCAGGGAATAACAACAATATTTTAGGAGTAGATTTAAAACATGAAACACATACTATATTTTTACTGTTTGTGTAAATAGTTACATCCTGCAGTCGATACTGCATCAATGAACTTATTATATGTTACTAATTTCTTGGTAAAATTTTTCGTACGTTGGCAGATTTGTGCTTCTGACCACAGTCTTTTTCTGATTATGTTATTTATATTTCCTTGTTCAAGCAGGGTTTTCCTTTGTGATTTTTTATTTTCCTTTTTTTTTTTTTTTTGTAAAGTAAACTTAGTCATTGTTTGGAATTAGCAGGGTCTTAAGTCCCTAATAATTTTATTATTCTCTTGCAATAGCATTAGAAATATTCAATATCTGAATATAATATATCTACATTAGAAATTGACCTATATAGACATTACAAATTAATATAACCATTAAGGAGGCCTGATGAGCTTTAGGAGGCAGTATCATCTTCTACAAATTGTTTTGAGCACTAGTAGCAGAGTGTGTATATTATATGTTTTTGTTTACTTTATCTCAATTGTTTCTAGGTACAACCTCTGCATGTATCCTCTACAGTTATGGTATGGAAAACCCTCTTCCACCTCCCCAAGCAACAAGTAAGAGTAAAATCAAGAAACTATTATAAGTAATAGAGTAAAAGAGAAAAACAAGATCTTAAGTCCTAATCCTACTAGGGAGAGCCTAAGATCTAGAAAGCAAAGAGAAAAAGTAGAGAAAAAGTAAAGTAAAATAGGGTGAGGATAGTCTAGTAGTATAGCTGTCCTAGTTTTATTGTATAGTAATACACAATGTCATAGGTTAAAATCCCACTCACACTACACCTTAATACTATGATTTCCTAGTTAGTCATAGGTTTTGTATTGTAAGTAAGTTTTATAGTTCTATAATTATTAGTAATTCTATATAAGTGAATATAACTGATGATTACAATATCCATATAAATGTTACCCTGACAGTGCTTAGCAACTATTACTCCTATATATGTCACTATGTCTCTATTCTTAATTGAATGTAAATGTCCTGTCTGTATAATAGTGACTGAAGGAAAGTAAGAAAAATAAGCTATTAGTACTGTCTATATAATAGTGACTAAAGGATAGTAAGAAAAAGGTATTAGTATATAAAGAGTATTTAACTTTTTATTTTTAGTACTATTTCCTAGCTATGGAGAGCAAGAGTATCTGTTTTATAATATAGTTCTATTTTAGGGTACCTTTAACAAGGAAGATGATGCCCTTAAGGTTCTTAAACTTACATATAAGGTCATTGACTAGTAGGGTAGAGTTAGTACTGATAGAGCTTTTCCAGTTCTAAGTGATATATTTATAAGAATAGATAATTTTATACCTAGGGTCTTGAAAGGGGATAGAGGAGAGAAAAGATTTTAGGAGGGCAGAGGTAGATATATTATGCCTAAGGGGGTAAGGAGGGTCTAGTGGTATGGCTACCCTGGTATTATTATATAGTAACATACAATGTTATAGGTTCAAATCTTATTAGCACTACTCCTTAATACCATTATTTCCTGGTTAGTCACAGGTTTCATAGAGTAATTGAGTTTTCCCTAACTATATATAGTTCCCTAATTACTGATTGAGTCCATGTAAGTGAATGCAACCGATGAACACAATTACTATATGAAGGTTACCATAACAGTGCTTAGCATATGAAGGTATGTCCTGATGCTCCTATGTATATAACTGTCTTTGCTCTTAATTGAGTATACATACCCTGTCCATATAATAGTGACTGATAGGAAATCAAAATCCTATATTATACCTAGGGTTAGTAGTAGTAATTCACATATATACATATACTTACAAATAGGCTATATAAAGATCAAGTGGTATTATGTATAACTAATTATAGAGGGAGGGAAGTGGGATATTTCGAAAAGCTCTAACTATCTACCTATAGAGCTTATTGTAGAAGGTAAGAGAGAGATTTAGGGAGACCTTATTAAAGGGTATTATCCTAACACTATAGGGGAGTATAGGTAGAATCACTATCCTAATTAGTCATAGTATATTATAAGTAGTAAGCCCTAATCCAAAGTATATAGTTATAGTGAGTACAGTATAGGCTTGTATAGCAGTTTGGAGTCTTTTAGTATAATGAACTTTTAGGGTGAAAACATTATCTCTAAGTATATATACCCCTATTAGTTTATTATATATTCCTTCTTAAACTATACTATAATATAGAAATACTCCTACAATATAAGCTTAATAAAGAACTAATATTTTTATGTTTTCCTCTTATAATATACCTTTGAATAAAATTAATCTTTTATATATTATATATTATAAGGATATATATTATAGTACTTTCTTGTTTTCCTTTAGTCACTATTGTAAGGGCAGGGCATATACATAAACTTAATCACAAAGATATAGCTATATACATATGAGCGATGTTTGCTAGGCGCTATTAAGGTAACCCTTTATATGGCCATTGAGATTATCAGTCATATTCACTAACATAGACTGACCAGTAATTAGGTAACCATATATGGTGAGTGAAAACTCACTTACACTACAAAACCTATAACTAACTAGGAAATCATAGTATATTATGAGTGGTATAAGCAGGATTTAAACCTATGACATTATGCATTACTACACTATGATACTAGGATAGCTATACCACTAGACTATCCTTACCCTAATATATATTATACTATCTTATCCTCCCTTGATCAATGATATATAGATAGGGCATTGCACTTAATTAAGAGTATATGATATAATCATATAACATAGGAAAAATAGAAATGAATAATCATCATCATATAACATAGGAGTAAAATCGCTAAGCACCATCAGGGTAACCCTTTATATAGCCCTAATATATATTATAGTACTAGTTATATTTATATATATTATTTTCAGAATTCATTAATAAGTGTAATAAAGAAATATAAAAAAACAATAAGATTAATTATTTAATGTACTCATTATATTAATAATTTATGTCCATTTTTAATATATATATATCCTTAGACAAAAGTAATATTTTCTCTTATATTCAAGATTATATAAAGGTAAATATATTATAAATCATATTATTTTTCTTGTAACTTTTTTACTATTATGCATTTCAGATTATAATATTAATTATTTTAATAAATGATAATTAATTAATTAATAAAGGATATAATTAAGAGATTTTAATTTAAGCTATTGATTTAATAAAATAGTTTAAATAATAATTGAAAGTTATATAGCTTTGAGGAAAATAGCCTACTCCTAGTCTATAGTAGATTTTACACCTATAAGGATTTGTAATATATATGTATATTCTGTAATACTTTATATCCTATTACATACTTTTAAATCTTCTAATCTTTAAAAATTATAATAATTATAATATTAGTAATTTTTTTTATACTCCTAAAAACTATATTTAGGTTCAGGTATAAGTTTTTTTTTAGATATTGTAATATTTAAATCAACAAGTTTAAAAAACAGAAGTTATTAAAGTTGAAAGGTGTAAGGAGTAAGTTATAGGATAGAGAAGTAGTTATATAATATATATGATACCTAGGATGTATAGGAGAGAAAGTTATCCCTTTGGATATAGTTAATTTTTTGCTATGAAACAGCCTATATTAATGGATATAATTAGAACATATATGAAAATACTACTCTTTAGGTATATGCTTAGCCTTTTATACTCCCTTCTTACTAGTAACTTTAGTATAGGTCTATTATAAGCTTATACCTATTACATGATATTATTTAGCTATTATAATTAATATATTAAGTAAAAATGCACAAATTAGTGTAGTTTTTTTATTAGTAGGCACACTACTTCTCACTACTCCTACAATTTTTCTATATATAAATAAGGTAGCTAATTAAGTATATAAACTACTATTAATATAGCCTCTATACTAATATATATACAATCTCCTTTCCTCTTTATTTAGGAAGTAGATAAGAAGGAAGATGCTAATTAGGAGTATAAGAGAACTCTCATTAGAGAGGTTTAATTACCTTCTTCTATTTTTCTATTGCTAATACCATTAGGGTATTTATAGCCTTTCTGCATTATTGCTTTTTGATCCTTTTGTTAGAAGTTAGTATTTTATTAGTATAGTTTCCCACATGTGCTTTGTTCTCTGATATTTGATTTCTGCTGTTTTATAGGTTATTCATTTTAGGTCATCACTTCTCCATCATGTTCGGGCTTGAGATTATTGAGCACTTTTGTAGTAGGCTCACATAGGTATATAAAGAAGATTTTTCTTTGTCTAACTCCTGGGTATAGTTCAGTGGTCTATTTTTATTCTTTTATTTCCTTTATTAGATTATGAGCCTAAGTTCTGAGTGTTCACATTCTTTATAAATCGGTTTTCCGCATATCTACTTTCATATTCTGCTCTCCTTCTTATCTCAAGTGTACCCCTATCTGTTCTATGCTACTTTCATAAATATATCGTTAAAAATATCCTACTAGAAATTCCTACATTCCTTATAAACTGATAAAGGAAATAAAATAATAGAAAAAAAAAAGAAAAAAAAAATTGACCACTGAACTAACTACAAGACTTGAACAATAAGGGGAGAAAGAACTTCCTTATATACACACGTGCGCATATGACACACAGAGTGGTCAATAACCCGAAGTCCGAAGAGCACAGAGAAGTGATGACTCGAAGCGAATGATCCTTGAAACCACAGAAATTAAATACTCGGAGAACAAGACGGAAGTGGGAAATTATGTACATGCATGAAACTTCCAACATCTTTCTTTGGTTCGGAATCGGCATTTCGTTTCATCTTATATATATATATTTTTCTTTCTTGCCCGCCGGTGTGGTTTTTTGCGCTAGCTTCTTCTACCCTGTTTGATGTTTTTCCTTCTTTCTTGCTCGCTTCTGGGATTCTAGATCTGTTGGTACTTTCGCACCTCTTCAGTTTGGGTTTCGACTTTCATTAGGCATTTCCTCTACACTTTGAGTTTTGGGTTTTGGCCATTGAGGTCATATATGGATATTCCCACTCTAAAATGAAATGCAATATGTATGATTTGGCAACATCAGGTGGTCAAATCACTGGTGTGAACCGTGCTGATTAAGACCGAGTGAGAATTGATGATTACTTAAATCGCTTTACCTATTACTGCAAACGGCTAGGTGCTAATATCGCCTCTCCAATTTCCCAATTTCATTACTTCGGCAAAAATAAAATATAATTCCTAGATATCCGTCTCTCTCCAGCAATCCCTACATCCCGTCCTCCCCAAACCACTACTCTACCTCCCTCCAATTAATCTCATATACCTCCTACCTCTTTACCCTCTTCCTATCTCCCCCTTTCACTTCCCCCTCGTCCACCTCCTCTTCAACGTCAGCATAAATAGTCTTCGGCTGATTCTTCCTCCACGCACCAGTAAAAACTGGGTCCTTCTCTGCAACCTCGGCATACTTCAACAACGCCTCCCTCGGATCCTCATCGCGCATAGAGCTCAGCGCAATATTCCTCTTGACGTGTTCCTCGTCAGGCTGGCTCTTCCCCCAGGGGGTGACATGCGGTATATTTGGTCTCCTGGGATCATTTTTTCTCGAGCCCGGATTCTTCGGTTTACCCAAGATTGCGTTCGGGAGGATGACAGACTCGGATGAGATCGCGGTTAGGTCGGTGGTGAAGGCAGCATCGTCATCGATGTGCTTCTTTTTCGGAACCCGGGTGACGACGATGTTGGCGCCCCGAGTGGAGACGCGGGGGGAGAATAGAATGTGCATGCGTCCACAGGAGGAGCCCGTGAGGATTTGATTTAGCTTTGGGTGCCAGCTTAGGGAGATGAGGGGGGAGCCGGGGGTGATGGGTAGGATGTGTTCGGATTTTAGGGTAGCGGGTGAGAGGATGTGGAGGTTTCCAGCGGCGTCACCGGTTAGGATGTTGGTGGAGGTGGGAGAGAATATCAAGGATGACTCCGGATGTGGCCCGGAGGAGAAGCCGGTGCGCGTTGTTATGGGAGTTTTGAGTTTTCGTGTATCCCAGACTGGTACCTGTTAGCACTTATTCATGGGCAAAAGACATCTGGGAAGTGGGTGTTATACGTTTGATTGTTTCATCCGCCCCCTTCGTAACCAACAACCTTCCATCCCCCGAATACGCAATTCCCCCCGTCCACGACTCCCTCTCATGGGCATCCCTTACTTCCATCACGTGTCTCGTATACGGCCCCCCTCCAGGATATATCACCAAGGCGCCATCCAGCGCCACACTAGCTAGCATACTTTTCCCAGACTCACCGCCGGTCCACGCAACACAGCACATTCTACTCCGGCCGCCCTTCCCAGTCCGACTCTTATGAACCATTACATCCCGGTGCGTGCGGCGATTATTTATGTCCCAGATGCGCAGTGTCGAATCTGTTCCCGCCGTCACAACCACATTCCTATCTCCAGGATGCCATGCACCGGCGGTCACTTCAGACACGTGACCTTTAGTATGATGCATATCCCGTAAGTACATATCTCCCTTCGCGAACTCCGCCACCGTGTCTCCATCCCTAGAAAGAATCTTCGCCTGTGGAGCAGCCGGCACCACAAGAATATGCTGTCCCGAATCCAATTGCGAGAACGCCGCGGTATGAACATGATGTGATTCCGAGGGCTCGATAGTTTTAAACGAATGCAAGTGGTCCAGCGACATGGCCGGGAAATCGTAGAATTTTAACGAGTAATCATGGGAGCCCGTAACAATTCTCGTTCCTGAGGGGTCCAGTGAAATTGTCGATATTGCCTTCTGGTGATCTGAAACCACCAGCTCGTTCGATACTGGGAACTCTTCGTCATCGTCGTCGTCGTCGTCGTCGTCGTCGTCGTCGTCGTCGTCATCGGAGGAATCGTTGGAGGTCGGTGCTGGCTTGGGTTTCTTTTGAAGCGACTCGGGGAGCGGGCGTAGCGTTCGGGAGAATTGTAAGGAGACGTTCCGTTCGAGCTCCTTCTTGCCGAATTCTCTGGGCACGAAGGCAGCCAGCGGGTCTCCGGGGTCCAGCACGGACGCTTCTATCGTTTGTTCGTCGTCATGGGGTTCCTCTGCGGCGAGGGCGGTGGGTGCGGGTGCATGGTGGGATTGCTCGCTGGGCGACGTTGGAACGTATTCTTCTTCGCCGGGGATGGCCTTCAGGGGTTTCGGCATGGGGTTGTATGTATCTTCTGTCTGCACTGCTGTATTTTGCGTTGCAATTCGGCAAGAAGAGTGAAGCTGGTCTCATATATCGCCGCTTACATAAGGCCACTGCGCCACCCCTCCATTATCGCCCTCGCACCCCATCTCCATCCCCAATCACCGCGATAATGGCCTCCAACTTCGACCCCAAGGTTCTCCTTCGCACCCCCAAGCGCCCCGACCCCTGGGCAACAGCGTATATCCCCCTTCCTTTGCCTTCCAAACACTCCCCACTAACGACGCCAACAGCGAAGCCTGGCGCTACAGTGGCCCCTTCTCCCGATGGAACCGCTTCAAGGGCGCCTTTCCCGGCTTCGGAATTGCCACTGTTGCCTTCGCCGGATACTGTGTATTGGAGGCACTGTTTTGGAAGGAGGAGAAGCATGGAGATGGACATGAGAAGGCCAATCACTAGCAATTGAGGAGGAAATGGGAGGGGATAGACGTTGGGCTTGCATTTTTCGGAGCTTTTTTCTTTTCTTTTCTTCTCGGCAGGATATGGTGGGCTGGTGGATGGATTGATAGTGGGAGAAGATCGTCAAAAGATGGGGAATGGGAATGGAGATTTCTACAGTTTTCCGGTCCGCAAAAAACGTCTCTAGTATATCCCGGCTATGCAAGATATTTGGAATGTCCTTGCTTTCGTTCTCCGAGACGGTATACCCAAACAGATATCTGCGTTTGTTCTCTACGTTTATCTATGTCTCCGTTCTACCCTTTCAATTGCTACGCGGGAATCACTTTGCGTCACTCATGCTATACACATTTGCTTCCGTGGAAATAGGGAGGGGGGAAATAAAAAAAAATATAAAAAAATATAAAAATTAAAAGAAATTTATCCTGCATTTCCAGTTGCAAAAAGCCCACCCAAAAAACAGCATCTAAACCCCATGCTTACCCGGGAATCCTTGCATGTTGCGAGTCAAATTCCCTGCTTCCCGCATCAAAACAATTCCATACTCTCAGTGTTTGGTCCGAGACGGTGCTGTATAAAGCTGACCATGCGTGAAGACGGGTTGCCGGAGGCTAATTTAAAGTTAGGCGTTGAGCACTGTGAATTGTAGACGCGTAAGCTAATCGTAAAGGGATTTGCTTGCGGTGAAATGCCCAACCCTCTCGACACATTTGATGATAAAAATCGATGCGCGGTAAAAATACATCTGCTTCCTCCTCATGACCTACACCACCACGCCAATTGCTCAGCCATACCTTAATCAGCCATCATCCTACATTCAAAACCACTACCGGTGCATTCTTTACTAGACCCTGATCGACTGAAATGTTATGAATGATAGTGTATACAGAATTAACCTTCAACTGAGTTGGTATGGACGTCTCTGATGCTCCCAAATACTGTGTTTGAACAAAATCACGAATCTCGTCAACAGCGTGAGGACCTTCAGCACGAAAAGCAAAGTGAGTTCAATCAGGCCCTTCATAGATGAACTTATATATATAAATAGTGGAAGAGGTACGATTCGCCAGTGACGTCCGTATGTATATGACAATCTAAGCCCTGTACCAATGGTAATACGTGCGACACCATGTTCCTGTTCATCTCCAAAAACTGCACATTACCTAAATCGTTGGCGGAAGTTTTTTTTTTTTGCTCCTACCATTGATAACGTTTCTTTGTATTGTATGTATAAATTATATTTTCTATGTATATTTTATTATTCATATAAATTCTATTTTATATACATATTCAGAGTCCATTATATACATAAAAATTCTACTTTCCAAATCCTGCTGTGTATATAGATTAGTTAGTGTATGCAAAATGGTAACATTTCTTGGCAACTGCTAACTAATTTCCATAATATTTGGGAACAATTCTAGTGTATATATAGATGGTTGTCTGAACAAGTACACTAAGCTCTGCAGTGGTGCTATACCTTACTGAGACATAGACTGACATGATAGTTTGGGTTTATCCCCCTTAGTGTGAACCACATTTCTTTGTATTATAGATATGCACTAAACATTTTGCTCTAGTAGAATATTTGGATCTTTGGTTTCTAATATCTAAAGTCGTTAAATGTGTGTCATATGTGTCTGGATGTGTGGTCCCTCTGAGCCTAATGGTAAGGGTTACTGTAAAGTATTAAATGCTGTTTTTTCCCAGGAGAGTTCCTGATCCTGTATTTCCTACAATATTGGAAAGCTATATCAGCAATAGAAAAATACTATCAAACGATACATAGTAAATCTAATCTTCACTGCTAGAAAGAAAATTATGAAGTTTTTAACCGCCAATGAAGTTAACCTTCGGCGGCCTGGAAACTCGGCTGATCGCAATGTCCTAGAAAATGTATGCTGTTAATGGGGAAGCTATCTGAAAATGTTATTTGGATACGGCAAAGGACCTTTTGGTGTTTCTAGGCTAGGGTATTGTAGAAGAAGAGTGGATCTCGTTTGGACCAAGGGCTTTTTAACAGATTAGTAGACTTTACTTGAGAGGTCAAGGTTGTACTACGGGCAAAATGGAGACGTACGCGTTAGTGGAATTTGTTTAGAGTTTTTAATTTTGGTTTCTCACTCTTTCGCTCATAATTTGAAAGCTGTTTTTCGTTGTGCAGAGCCTTGGCATGTATTGGTTACATTACTTTTGGTCCACCTGTAACATTAAACATGTACTACATAGTACATACTCGAAAGTAGATGCATGGAAATCGCCGGCTTGGCAGGGGTCAAAAGTCGGACCGCTGCGGTGGCTTGTTCTCCCACTTTTTTGTTTTATCCTGGAAGCCTTTTACTTATCTTATCGGAGAAGGTACCAACGTCTAAAGAGGAAGGAGAGGACAATTGGCATTGGAAGGCAGAGTTACAACTCGACTTGCGGATGGCTTGAAGTGGGTGTTTAAGCGAGCAGCGTTCTTGCACCATAAAGCTTTCCGCGGCTGCCGAAGCATCCAAACACCGAATGCATTGTTCTCCACCCATTGAGCTATCGCCCGCTCCCCCGCTCCGCAAACTCCACAAAAGACTTGCCTTGCTCTCAGCTGCTTCAGAAAGACAATTCCAATCACCTCGCATCCGCAAACGCATTGCTAGTACAACATAGCCCTTGTTTGTCGGCACCGAATCACCGTCTCCCGAGACTCCAATTGTCAATCTCAGCTTTAGCAGGAACTACATTGTGTCGAACTTTTCTGGCTCAAGTTGGAGCAGCTCCCCCAGCGTATATCAGGAGGAGACGGACCATCTCCCCTCCTCCCCCGCAACTTCCCAGACTATGTCTCGATCTATGCAGTCCTCTCAAAGTTCCGGCTACAACTTCCTCCGGCCATTCGCCGCAACATTCACTCTGTTTGCAGTGTTAGTTCTAATATGCAGTCCCGTCTGCACGCACGCTCATAACGCCGACGGCGATGACGCCTTGGAAGAGCACAGCGTGAAGGTCGGCATCCCGGCGTACGACTTCCTCGGAATGAGTGTCGGAATACCCACCGATGCGGAGGGTCTCCTGACGGGACGAGCAACCACCGAGATAGTGCGCGGGCTCGAAAACGGCGTTCCGAAGGGCTACAACATGAATTTTGGCAACATCAACTATTGGGTACTGGAGTCGTCGCAGCTCTTCGACACCGCGATCAGCACCCGGCGGGATGAGCTTAGAAGACGAGACTTCTCTGCCGAAATTCTCGACGATGACGACTCCGAATCGGCGGTGCAGACGCTCCGGGAGAAGCGGCAGACACGCCAGAGAACAGTCTATTTAACGTTCAATACATGTCTTCAACCGCTGCAAAATACTTCTTCGACCTCAACTGAATCCCCGCCGCAGCTGCAGCTTTACATCTCGAATACTACAGAGAATCAAGCACCCTCACCGTGGGTCACGAGTCGTCCGCAGACCACGGTGCCGATAACGCAAGGGTTTGGGAACTTGACTTTTCCTGCCACCGGAACAATATGGGTAGGAGTCTACGCTCCAGAGGTGACAAACAGCGACCAGTGGTCCGGCATCTACTACTATGAACTGGTCCTTAGTACGACACAACCCTACCACGGCTACGTCGACGATCAATTTCTATATCTCGTGGACACCGATGACAACTCCGCTTTGCTAATAACAGGGAATATGACCACGACATCTGCGGACGAAGGTGGCGTGGATGAAGATGTGGATGGTGATGAACTGATGGCGCGGGATCCACCATATACAATGTATGCCCAGAACTTTGGTATCCCGTCGCGGTTTAGCGGTCTGGAGAGATCCTACTGTGCGGTTACAACGCTTGCGCAACTTCACACAGCGAGCTCGGATGTGAGCTGGACGAGACGGGGCCCAGGAAATTTCCCGAAGCAACAATTCCATCTGAGGGAACTCAATAGGTCCTCCGAATATCAGGGATATCTAGCGCGTTCGACAAACTTATCTTCCTCTTCATCGAATTCTAGCGGGGGCGGGATTTTGTGGAGATCTACAAACTTCTCGACGAAAAAAGACGGCAATTGCCAACTCGTCTACAATCTCCCGTTTTGCGGCGAAGTGGCATATGCGGTTCCTAGCAATCCTACATTGTTCTCGGGGGACGAGCTGCGAACGTTCTATGACGATGGCGCCCAGAGCTGGTATCAGAATTTCTCGTATTCGCTCCAGCAGATCGCGTGTAATACTACAAACTCGGCGAAATATTCGTTGGCCAGGGATTGTGACGATTGCGATCGTGCGTATCGGAATTGGCTTTGCGCGGTAACCATTCCTAGGTGTATGGATTACTCATCAAACTACACCTATCTTGCAACCAGAGCAGAGAACACTCTGTTTTTCAACGCGACATCGAATTCTTCTCAGCTGCATCCTTATACACCCGCCCTCACCGAAGAGGAGGTGGCACTATTGACACGAAACACAAGTACTGTCAAGAGTAGGAATCGGAATATCGAGGAAGTGGTGAGACCTGGTGAATACAAGGAGATTAAGCCGTGCAAGGACTTGTGTTGGGATCTTGTCCAGAGCTGTCCCAGCAATTTTGATTTTGCGTGTCCGCAGGATGGAAGTGTGGGTAGTGCGGAGAGCTATGGGCAGAGAGATGAGGAAGGGGATGTGACATGTAGTTTTCTGGGGGCTGTGTATTTTCTGAATGCGGCCGAGAGATGGAGGGTTGGGTGGGCGTGGGTAGGGCCTGTGATGGCATGGGCGCTGTGGCTGGCGGTATGAGGGCATGAGAGGAAATTTTTTTTTTTTTTTTTTTTTTTGCGCATTGCTGTGGTTTTTATTTATGTCTAGAGGTGGGTTGTGGGCTCTTTTTTGTTTTTGTTTTTACCATTTTATCATTTTTATCATTATTTTGATTTGTTTTGGTTATAGCGAGGGGAACTGGCGTTTTATTGCTACGTTTTTGATACGGGTTGTAGAGTGGGGATAGTCGTTTATCGAGGACTTTTACATTTTAGTCTTTTTTGTATTACATGTTGAATTTTCTTTCCCTCTCCCGTATCTCTCGAGAATAGATTGTATGCAATTGAACCTCTCATGGATTACTTAACTGAGCACGAGCCGAAGGCGAGCCATCCGAAACTTAATAACTCGAATACCCCGAAAACACGCTCATCACGTCCTGAATATATTTCAACTCCGTCTCCAACTGAGAACTTCTCCCCGCGAACGTCCCAGCCTCACTCCCAAACCCACCCTCCAAACACTTCAAACACTTGAGCACCAATTCGGTCATGGGATCACCGACAGCCGGGGGCAATTCTGTTTTGGCGATATCCACAAGTACCTTCTGAACAATCGACGGCTTCCTCACCATCTTCTGCGTATTCCCTCTCAGCCCTTCTGCCACCAGTCCTATCGCAATCGCCCTATCTTGGTACAGCTGACTAATAACGCCTCCTTCCGCTACAAATGTCTTCCATAGAAATATCTCTAACATGCACACACCAAGGGAGTATATATCATGGCCCATGTTATATTCATCTTCTGCTCTCCTTCCTTGACGCTTTGGATGCTGGTAGATACCCCGTTGCCAATCGTCGTGGCCCACGAAACATGTAGCCTCTCCGAGATTCCTTGTCAGCTCCCAGTTCGTGAGGAGAAGGGTGTTGAGCATATGACCCGAGCGGGCCCCGTTTTCATACTGCGACTGTTTCGGTAGCAAGAGGATCAGGTTCTCTGGGCGAATATTTTTATGGACGACACCAAGACCGTGAGTGTATAACACTGCTTTAGCCAACTGGTCGCAGATATTTAGGCGGGAGGTTAAAGAGGGTATTTTAACGGACGGGTCTAGGAGCAGATCATGGAGGGATCTCGGATTGCCGAAGTCCTTAGGAAGCGCGAAAACAAGTTCGTATGCACGGCGGTTCGGCGCATGGCGATAACCAACCAGCCTAGGGATCCCGTTGTGAAGGCCGGCTTTAGCGAGTTTTGACGCCAGGAGTTGAATATCGTTCGCAGCCTCCTCACTGGCACCCTCGTGAACATAATTCTTCCCTTCAAGAATAAATGTTCCCGTACCGACTATATCCCTCGCAAGCTCACAATCTCTCAAGTTTCCTTCCACGACATAAACATTCGAATGCGGTAACACGACTCCGGGTTTTGCCAAACCGTCAGTCTCTCCAATAACCCTGAACTGAGACGCGGATAGGAGAAGCCTGGGTGTACCCATCCTTCTATGAATGTAAATATTGTTCATCAAGAGCGAAAAATCCCTCTCCTGTCTTCTCAGACTTTTCACAATCTTCTCCAACGCCGATTTTCCCATGAAAACGTACGACAACCTATCTAATTTTCCGTCCCTCGACTGATGTTTATCGAGCAGCCTATCCGCGGCAATTAGGTCTGTTCTGATCCTGTCGATACAGTTATTTAAGCATTGTTTCAGCGAGTCGTCGAAATTTGGATCTGCCATGGCTGCGACGCCGTTCTCCATATGCATTTTGAGTTGTCCGTTTATCATTCCCACGCCGAATTGTCGGAGTTCTTGGATGGCTGCGGGAGCTTCGCGGTAGTCGTCGATTTTCCCCACGAGGTAACGGCCGGCCCGGATGCAGAGCTCGATTACGCCCGGGACACCGAGGCCGAAGCTTGTTATTCCTACGATGGCATCCATGTTGCTGGGAATGTCAGCTTATCCGATTCATTCAGAGGTGCGAGGAGGATATGGAAGGTTAACTTACTTGTGGTGTTTTTGTGGAGGCTCTGTTCACAGCATGTCCTAAAAGACGGGAGGATGGGAGGTGCGGATAGTAGCCGCCGATATTGAACTCGAACAAGCAGGACGGAGAAACTAATTCTACATACGTGCAGAGTACTAGTACAATACTCGAAAAGCGGGGCAATGTATGCATTATGCGCGTGCAGGGCATAGATATTTCTATATATACAACCAAACAGCCAACACTGACATGTCAGCTAAATTACAAGTAGAGAACTGGCTGGAAAGTTACACAGAGGCTCTGAAAAGAGGTTCCACGAAAACTCGACCCCGAAGAGGAAATCCTAATCGCACTGCTTCCATAGGACGGGATATTGGAGTCACAAATAATCACTCGTCTCAGGTAGAGCCCCGCCCGTCACCTCCGCATTTTAGGTGCCTGGGTTGGCCAAAGACGATTTGTCGACAACTATGGTCGGTATCCAGTAATCCAGCGACATGTCATCGATTCTCCGAGCTGCTCACAACCTTGCACAGATTGAATCGAGTTCGCGCGATTGATAGGTGACTTATTAACAACCACTGAACCTCGCTCTCCATTTGATGGCCGTGGAAGGCGCACTTAACGGAATGAGGTTCCTGTTTTAGCAGAAGCCGTATGAAGGTTACCCTGACGGCGCTTAGCAAATGAAGGTACACATCCTGATGCTCCTATACTTGTGACTACGTCTTTGGCCTTCATTGGTTGTACACATTAGTGATCTGTGGGAGTATAAGATTCTCTGTTTTAGCAGAAGGCGAGTGAAAAGAGGACAAGTAAATAATAGCGAAGCAAGTTGAAAATCGATGTATTGATTGAAGAGTTTAATGTTGACGTTAAACATGTAGTCGAAGTTTCCAGTGCTGCTGGCGCCGGATATATATGAGAAAGAGAAGGGGCAAAAAAAGAAAAAAAAAAGTTCTCACAGGGACTTTATTTACGCGAATAGCCTGGTACAGTGAAGACGAGTTAAAAAAAAAAAAAAAAAAAAAAAAAAAAAAAAAAAAAAAAAAAAGCGCAAGAAAACGTAATTCGGGATTGACTGATCCATCACAGCCGCAATTAATGCTATTACTCTCTTTTGCAAGGTTGCTCTCATTCTCTTCCAGTTTCAGCATTCAGCTACTGAATTATATTGCATGAATTTGACGTTGCCTTGCTGTATCCCCTGCCCAAACTGCCGTAAAAGATCACTACTAACAAGAAAATCTATGCAAATGATGTGATTGTTTCTTCCCTGTGATAGAATAACCACTAACAAACTAAACCAAAAATAAAATAAAATAAAATAAAAATATAGCAAACTGTAGGACACATTTTTGCCCTTCTCTCCCTCATAACTCGAGCCGAATCTCAATGCACGTTCCCATTTCTTCCTCATCCTCCGCTCCCCGGAATGTTATGTTTTAGATTTTCCAAGGCTACATCTTGCATCGGTTCATTATCCTTAATTTCTCGCGCACAATTGGTGTTCTCTTGATTCTTCACAATGTTAGTTGCCTCCTTTTCTTTATTTCCGCAGGAGATTGTTTTTATTATATTATATTATTATTATTATTATTATTTTCGTGCGGGCGTGAGTTCGCAGTTGTGGTCGGGTTCATCGATGCGATGATGGTTGCCGTTGCGGCAAAGTTCTGGACTTTGCTGCTGCGGGTGACAACCACCGGCACTCGAGCCTTTAGTTCCATTCTTGACGGTACCTTGGTTACGATTGCAACGCTCTCCTCCTCCGCCCCGACGGCGCACCTTGGCGTTGTCCATTCTTCTTCGTAGCCTACATAGACGTAGCCGTGTGTGTTCATCAAACCTATTCGGCCACGCAGATGCTTGTTGAAAACTCTCCTGCAATATTAATTTGCTGGGGCACAAAGTGGGCCTTTTTTTTTTTTTTTTTTGGCTATTGTAAAGTTGCAAAATCAAGCAATCAATTGCCTCTAAATTGACTAGGGAATATTGGGGAACTCTCTGTAGGTATTCAAGTTGTCAATGCTGAACTTCTGGGACATTAATTTCCTCTTACTATCTCTCATGGTATGGACTACTAAAATAATTGTCACATAATGCTGAATGTGGAAATTTTTTGTTTTGCGAATCAGGGCTGCGTAAACTATTATACCTGGCACCAGAGTGTGAAAATAACTGTGCCATGATACCAAATTGTGAAAATAACTGTACCATGACACCGAGTGCAAAGCTAATTGTGTCATGCCTAGCTATACATATAATTCTATAATGACTCCAGCGATGTTAATAATCATGAAATTATGGATTGTAGTCGTGTCAAGAATTTCAAGTAGCAAAGATAACCTCCATTATATTTCATGTATCGTGCAATTTTATCTCATGTATTTAATCAAATGATATTTAATATTGCATGGATAAAAGAGAATTTGAGGTTATTCCAATTTTGTCACAATCCAACTAACTCTATTTCCACTTCACGTAATGACCCTCTTTGTAATACCAGACACAGAGAGAGAGAGAGAGAGAGAGAGAGAGAGAGAGAGAGAGAGAGAGAGATCAATTTTCCATTTTCTACGTAACCCCTCCATATAATACCACTAATAGGGGCATTCAAAGTAAATTTCCTCCGCGTTTACACGATGTTCTGTTGTCTGACGTTGGTACCCCGCCAGACGCTAAAAATCAAAAGATAGTCTAGGCCTACGTTACAAACGTAATCGAATTTGAAAAAAACATGGATGACAGTCTGAAGTGTCGTCTGCGAGCACGTCATGCACTCGTGAAGTTTGATGAAGCTCACAACCACCCTGAACGCTCCTCCTAGACTAAATCTTTGCTTATTCCCGAAAACAGAAACCTGCACCATCTACACCTCCGAATCAAAACCCTCTTCCCTCGCTCCCACGCAATGTCATGAACAAGTAACAAGACAAGGTTAGGGTTACTCAAGCTTGAATTCTATTCCATTCATTCAATTCCAACGTCAAGGATGTCTTTTAGCTCTTGCCGGGGTTCAAGTAAAGTAGCAAGAAACAAAGTGTCATCTAGTGAACGAAGAAGTACGCTATTCATCATTAGTGAATTATTTTTTATTGGCTTGAGACGAATGCTAGCGCCAGGAATCCGAGTCCAAGAGCACAAACACGTCCCTGGACTCCCTTTTATTCAGCCCAGCCACACTACGTTGAAGAAAATGCGGCAGCAATTTGAGCCGGGTTTCCCACCTTAAAGCAAGACTAAACGTGACTATATCCCGTCTTTCCAACCAATTGAAATCTCTGGAGCATTGAATTGAATTGAATGAACCGAATGCTTTCCAAGCTTGAGTACCCCTTGTTTCCCGATTTGGGAAATTTACTCTTTAGATGCTCTTTTGTAGTGTCTAAACAATGCTGAAGACCTCTAACCACTCCACGACTTTTCCGACCTCCCCGGTACCCCACGGTCATTTAGGAGAGTCATTCTCTGCCCACGACGCAATTTGAGATTGAGACGATCGCGTTTCCATTTGCGATTCGAATCGGCGAGAAGTGCAAGGCATGGTAAAGATTTTAAAAAAGCAACAGATAATTATATAAAAGTAGATTTTGGGAACAAAAATAAAGTTCTAATTGAACCACTGTAGCTAGAATTGAAGATATACAAATGGTTTCGTTTCTGTATGTAACAGTATGTCCTGGTAGCGGTGAAGCAAAAACTCAAAACTCCCGGGTGGTTGGTTGTAATCGTTTGTCTCAATGACTCGCCAACGCGGAATTTTTTAGGCCCAACATGTAAACTTCAAGTCTCTATATGTTTGACATCAAACATCCCTGATAGATATTCAAGGTTGTGTTGAGTCTTCACGGGAAACGTAACATTCTTATTGGCCCTGCCACAATTGCCAAAAATTTAGGACAACTTAGCAAGTTTGCACATAATGCAGAGAAGATTTTAGCTTTGAATAACTCTAATAGAGGCCAAAAATTGTTGATGAGTTTATATTTCTGGGTTATCATATTCCATAGTTAGTTCAATACCCTAGGCACCACCATATCATTGAAATTGGGACAGTAAATTACAATACGTTAACCCAGAAGATGGTAAGCATATATATGTATCATTATACTCTAAATTAAGGATAAGCTTTGAAAAGATATGTTATTAGCCAAGAAGCTATAATAGTAAACATTATGTATAGATTTCTACATGGTCAATAAAATATATCTTTTAGAAGATAAATTTTGCTAATAGTAGGATAAATAAGATTAGGGTGAAAAAAATAAGGAAATACTGATATTAATGAAGTCTATAAATATATATATTGTAGGTTTATCCTTATTATTATTATAGTGTAAATGTGTAAGAGTTTAATAACTATATAAATATTCTACTACATAATAAGTATTATAAATATTATAGACTAAGGTAGTACAAATCTCATTTGATTCTTTAAGGCCCTAAAGGGGCCTTCTAGCTAAAAGAATATCTACATATAGCTAAAAGCTAAGCCATATAAGAAAATCATCCTCAAAATAAAAAGAAAGGTAGTGTATCAAAGAAAACAATAACTAAGAAAGTTAAAAACCAGTATAACCCCCTCTGCAAGGAAATTAGAAATATCTAAACTACTAGAAGATTCTAAAAAAGTTAAAGGTAGAGAGCCTAGCCCCTTAGTAGGAGTTCTATCTATAAAAGTTATCTAGTCTAAATAGTGTCTATAAAATCTACAAGAACTATATAAGCTTAGAGGGGAAGGAGAGAGCTAATAGAGAACAAGATTATTGTCTAGAAGGAATGCTATATCTAACTAGTACAACTACTTAGAATTTAGGGATCCCTATTGATATTTCATCAATATATTTACCAAGTTAGTTAATAGCTTCTAAGTAGAATATCTTTAGTAATTTACATAGTGGAGTATATATTTATCTTGTACTTTAAATTAAGCAGTGTATTTGAAGAGTTTATAGTAGAGTATTTCAAAGTACTAGTAGTAGTATAGGTTAGTGAGGATGGTGTAGTGGTATAGCTATCCTGGTATCATTATATAGTAATATACAATGTTATAATTTCAAATCCCACTCAGCTCTAGTTCTATACTATGAATTACTAGTTAGTTTTAGGTTTTATAGCTTCAGTAAATTTCCCCAACTGTGCGATAATCCTAAGAAGGGTAGTTGGTGATTTAACCTAGGCTTGCTTAGCGAGTTTAGCCTATTGTCATATCTATCATAAGTGAATGCAAGCGATAACTATAATAGCTATATAAAGGGTTAGCCTAATAGGGCTTAGTAAGATTGCTCCTACATAATGTAAATATGTTATATACTCCTAATCAAGTGCGATGTCTAGTCTATATGATAGTAAATATAGGGAAGATAATATCCTAGTTGTAGTATAAGTATAGACTAAGGTAGTGAAGTTATCTCTACTTAATTATATATATATCTTATGAAAAATTATTTGATCCTTATAATATAACTTAGTATAATACACTTAGTATATTATAGAATACTGTTTTAGTTATCTTCTAAGCTGCAATTAATTTCCCATTTCAATCACTTGCAATGTGGATGGGGTATTTATACTATATGAGGAGCAAGGACATAGTCACACATTATATAAGTATCAGGTATGTAGCTTTATTTGCTGAGTACTGTCAGGGTAACCTTCATATAGTCTAGTAATCTTCTAAGATACCTGGTCATATATAGAACTTACTTCCAGGTCAACATATATATTATATCAGTGAACTATGGGTATTCCCTAACCCTCTATATAATACCTAGTAGTTAAGAGTTAATTAGCTATACTATAGTATCATGTGATAAGCATTATTGCTACTAAGTTCTGACTAAGTGAGGTGAGGCTTTATGTTATAGCTGAGGTACCAGGGATATGCACGATAATATATTATGTTAGATAACTAACTTTATTAAGTATTCCCATTCATAGTTAAGTAGATATTATCCATCAAGTGTAAGCTCTAGCCTCTGAAGACTGGAATGTGTCACCTCTATCATGTTAGCTAAGATCTGACTAATCTAGCAACCACTGGTATATGTCCTAATAAGTGATTAGATAAATTAGGTAACTTACATAATGTAGTCAGTTGTGACAGTATGACCTATAAGTCAATTGAGCCATATCATATGATGATGATATAAATATAAGATGAGTAATCTATTCCTATGACATTGCTAATCAATTCTGAAAAACTGCTAGGAATGTTAATCAGTGATATTATATTTGTCAGAATAATTCATAGGGTTCCTTTTAGGTTCTTTTTCTTATATAATCTCTTATATCATTTCTAAGTTATCTCCTAGGTTAGAAAGTTAAATAAGGAAGAGCTTTCTTATAGTCTTTGTACTTTCCTTCTCTTCTCTCTTTAGTCTACAGACTAGCTATGAGCCTTGAGAATATACTTATTCTTCAGCGATAAAAACTCTTGCACTTTCTCTGTTGTTCTCTAGGAAATTGTATTTATGGATATAGACTTATGCATTAAGATATCTCAGTTTACTTAGTAATACACCTTTGTTAAGTAGCACTTGCGAGTTACTGAGCTATCAAGAAGACACCTCCAGTAATACTATATTCTTAAGTCATGGCTAGCAACAACACTCCCATAGCTGATACCCCTTTAGCCCTTACCCTTTATGAGGGTAATATACTCTATAAGCCTAGATATAATAGTTTAGTATCCACAAGATTGGGGAGATGAATCCTTAACAAATACCAAATTTATATCTAGAAGAACTTTCTAGACCTAGACACTATATTCCTCTAAGTTTGGGATTTCATTAGAGATGATATATACCAGCAGATAAAATTCCAACTCTTAAGTGAATTCCAGCAATAAAAGGAAGAAGTTCAGGGGATCCTCTTTTCTAAAATTGTTACCTATAAGTAGATGGCAAAGAGGTTACTATTGGTCCTCGTATCTTTTCCACTGACCCTTACCAACCTGCTGCTTAAGACAGTAACCCTTCTCCAAGAATAAAGGGATGTAAACTAGTTCCAAGAGAGGAAAATAAGGGAAGAGGTAGAACTAGGTAACAGTTTACTAATAGAGCAGTTGAGAATAGAAAACTCTCTACTTATCAAGGACCTAGGAGTAGTAAGGCAAGTGCTCCAGGCAGTAGACTCCTCGCATCTCATAATGAAGTTGTAGACTGATAACACTCACCTTAGAGAAGAGAACTCCACTTGAAAGGGTAATAAAGCTTCTTTGTAGGCCCAACTTACAGTCACTAAGAAAGAAGCAAGGATAATAGGCTAGACATAGACCTTAATTATAGCTTTAGAGAAAAAGGTGACTGAATTAGAGGCAGACCTCTAGGAAGCTGTTGAAGATACAGAGCACTACTTTGACCTCTATATCTAGTACAAGAGGCCAGTAGACTCTGCAGTCCCTCCCATAGCATCTTAGTTACCTGAGGAAATGATTACCATTCCTCTCTCTACAATAGTAATAGAAAGTACACCTGAGATCGCCCTCAGATGAAGAAGTAGGGGCCTATTTAACCTTCTTAGGAAATTCTAGGAAGATCAGCTAGGACTCTTGAGGATAAGAGTTACCTTTAGCTCTCCTCCCCTATCTCTAGAACCTGAAGTAGACAAGCTGATCACTAGGAAGGATGTGGAGGAAATTATATGTGAAGACTGTCTTAGGCACCTCCCCCTCTACCTCAGCTCCACTAGTACCAGTTCCACCTCTAGTAGCTATACAGGGACCCACTCCCTATTTTAAGGGTCCTAGGCCTCTAATACCTGACAAGTTCTCTAGAAAGATAGAAGATATCATGAGGCTCTAACTTTAGTTAGAGACTTACTTCATCCTCTAGAGCTACTTATTCCCAACTGATCTGGTGAAAATCTAGTTCATCTCTACCCTCTTTATAGGGTCAGCTCTTAGTTTGTAGAGAGTGAACCACCTTAGGTGGATTATCTGAGCTTCCCTAAGCAACTTTGATACTAAAAGAACCGGGGCATCGTACTCAATTAAGAGCATATGACATAGGTTCAGTAGCTTCCATTTTTATTGCCTCCCCCACCTTTTTAGGTCCAAGTGTAATATCCTGAGCATATCCAAAGGTACAAGGGTAGACATGGCAACAGGCTGAGGAGTCCATAGACTAGCTTAAGCTGACCTCAGGTTAAACTGTTGATTACCTTCCTCAGAACTACCAGGGTACTTACACCTTGAAAGGTTTGCTGCCTTTGCTGGCCTTCATTGATACCCAAGTAGACCCCTTAGAGACAAGTCCTAGTTGCCTCCACCACCATCACACTCATTAGTACCTACTACTACTCAGTGCTTTGATCTAGGGCAATGGGAAAGAGACACCAGTAAACCACCTTAGGTGGACTACTATAGTAGCTAGATAGGAAGACTTCCTTAAAGCTATTAGATTGAATTTTAGAGCCTACACTATAAGACCTATCTATATCACCAAGGTAGTAAAGGCTAAGCATGTAGGCCCTATATTAGACTTTGTAATCTATATGTGAACTCTCAATACTGTATGCAATTACAATGAGGTTACCCTTAAAGACTAGGTGAACCAGGGGCTCTGTGACAGATTACCCTATATATATGAACATATCTGTCTTAGTAAAGATACCTCAGGCATACTTTGCAAACGTTACTAAGTAAACTCAGATATATCAGCTAAATGAAACCTTAACTAGAAGGATATCTTTCCTATGAGTTCAGGGTAGACTTCAGAATTGAAAAGAGAAGAATGAATATATCCCTTAAGGCTTGAAGATAACTCAAAGGCTTTTATAATGGTGATTACAGAGAAGACAAGGTAGCTATATACTAAAGAAGCAAGGAAGGAGAAGACAAAGACTTAGAAAAGATATGCACTTAAATATAAATTCCTTTACCTAAGATGATAAAGAGATGATAAATGAAATAAAACCCTGAGGAAACATTTCACAATCTAGACCTTCCTTTGATTCCTAATCACTAAAACCTATATAAGAGTCTGGAAAGGACAGGATGTGATTAGTACTCAATTTGGCTATGATCACTTAACACTCTCATGGGCCTTACTCCTATTTAGTGCTAGTCTCTTGTGATATAAGTCTGATCACCTGATTATGACCTCATGGCTAACTAGGCCAATGTTATATCATACCGATAGCTGATCATGTCCTAACTATGGGGCTAACTTCCTGCACCTAGTTACGGCTAATAGTAAAGCTACACTATGGCATGCCATGCCATGAGGTCATATGATAGAGGATTGTCTCCAGAGTAGTTAACACAATGGTGAAGGGGTAGAGATAGTATACTTACATGTTGACATTCTAAGCATAACCTCTATCATAGTACATAATCTATGTACTAATTATGTGACCACTACCGGTGTTTATAATAGGCTCTATCCTGATCAGAGAAAGGCAATAGCCATAAGCTACTCCCTACAATACCTGACAATATAGGAGTGGTTCAACTAGGTTATCACTGTGGGGCAGTAGATAGAGGAAGCTACTAAGGCTTTAGGAAAGAATCCTTAAGGGTAAATAAACGAAGACAAGCCCTCTTCCCAAAAGCCTCCAGAAAAGGCTGAATTCCCTAGAAAGACTGACTAGACTGATAAATTAAAATTCTCAGAACCTAATAAACTAACCAAGCTCCCCTTCCTATAGGGAGCCAAACTGAAATGGAGTAAGGATAATGAAGCCTATCAGAAATGTACTCGCAAAGGACATAAAGTGAGCAAATGTTTTGCCTTAAAGAAAGGATACATTCCTTCCTCTAAATAGCATTTGTCTAAGAGGAAGCATGATAACAAGAATAATGACAAGTCTGACCAGTTAGAAAAGAAGGCCAAGACTGAGGCAGGAGATAGGGTGGTAGAACTATCTAACTCATAGGTAGAGGATGATATCCTAATGGTTTAAAAAGCTATAAGTTGATGACCTTTCCTTTGCATTGAACTTTTAATATATTTTACATTATATAAAGAGCTGGTGTTCTAGGGATTTTCTAGCCCTGGTTCTTAGTAGGTAGCCTACCAGTTAAGTGGCTTATACTATTAGTGATGATTGATGACCTCATGATTCACGATTATGATACCTAAGATACATGAATTTCCTTGTCCCCTTATAGACTGTACAAGTATCTTAATATATCTTAGTACTAATATCTAATGTTTAATGTTTAGATTTCCTTTATCTTCCTTTGCCTGCCTAAGGATAGCCTTAAGGTTGAAATATACTGGTCATATACGAATGCTGACACTCACTATACAACTGTGATGGAAGACTCATTGAGGATATAGATGTAGGTATAGGTACAAGAAGCTTCGCAATATGGACTTACTGAGTGAACTCAGATGTCTCAACTGGCAAGTTAGAACAGCCTGTATTTTCTACCTTTATCGAGAAGTCAAGAGATGATAAAGAATATATTAAGAGAAAGCAAAATATATTCTTAAGTCTTAAAGATAGTACAAAACTTGATATGATAGCTAGTGAGAAGAGAGGAAGAAACAAAACATATTGCTCATCCACTCCCTCTTAAATACCTATTTCCAACTTAGTAGCTATAGAGAAACTTTACAAATGAAACAAATTATATAGAAATATTCCATCGCAATTCCCTGTTCTTTTTACGATTCCCCATAGGAGATCAGTTTCAGAATTGAAGAATCAAAGAAAGGTTTGGTATAATCATTTAGGACTTCTCAGAGATGAAACTCCTTAAGTCCTATCCTCCAATGATGTGACTGATCAGCATATTACGATGAGATTAAGGTGGTAAGTCTTATCATCGATTGAGTATATCTAATCTCATGTATGTTGTATTGTCAATGCCTTACCTCACTTAGTTAAAGCTCAGTGGCTATAACACTCATCATGTAGTTCCATAGCTCATAGAGTGATCACAGGTTCTAATATACCTTATAGTTAACTTGGAGTAATATCCATGCATGTCCTGGTACCTAGGTAGACCACTTGGTACAGTTATCTATAAAAGCAACTATTTTCTATTCTGTTCATACTGCGACAACAAACACTTTTTTATTCTAGTACTACAATATCTGGCCATGATATTCATAGGAGAGATTAGGGATCCTATTCACAGAAATGACCACTATTGCTTCAAAAACTAAAGGCCCTAAGCAAGGGACATACATCAAAGTTCCTATCACCTTGATTTAGTACACCTCTATTAACCATGAGATTACGACATATACCCTCACTCCTACTACTAAACTCAATAACTGGGTAATAGGAGATCTTTTTTCAGACAGACCCTATGCTGAAATGCAAGAGACAAGTCCCTATCAATGTCTATACTTATAATAGGACTTGCAAGCAATAATAGTACTATATACTGAAGATACATAAGCAGATCCAAAATTATAATGAGAACATCGACTTTGACATAGGACCTATACCCCTAGATATTGACATCTACCTCCCTGTGAAGTGGTTCTAAGATCCAAACCCTACAGTAGACTATGATAAGGCAGAGCTTGTAGGGTTTTACTCTGACAAGTGCAAACACTATCTTGTCTAGCCTTAAATCTCCATAGCTTCTACCTGTAAGATTCTCCAAGATGAATACTTCTACACCAACACTCTAGCTATAGGTGGAGGCTTACTTGGGTAGGTTGATACACCTATTAGTCCTTTAGAGATACTGAGATAGTACTCTGTAATGGTAAGGGTACCTATGGGAGATATATATAAAATCTTCCTACAATCCTTATCCATTAGCTCTTTAGAGTCTAATAAGTAGGAACAACTCTTCCTAAAAGTCTTCTCAGAACTGCTTACATCTCAGCTGCTACCTTACCAAGAATAGGACATGAAGCTCAAAATAAAGGATAGAGCCTAACCTCTATAGAGACTGATCTGTGAATTCGGTAAAATAGAACTTAAAGCGCTTTAAGAGTATATAGATACAATACTCGAAGAAGGTAAGATAAGACCTTCTAAGTGACCAGCTAGTGCTCTAATCATCTTCATCAAGAAAGCTGATGGATCTCTCTACTTCTGCATCAACTACTGAAGACTAAACAAAGTCCTTGTACAGAACTATTATCTGCTCCCCCTCATAGCTGAACTTATGAATAGGATAGGTAGAGCTAAGGTCTTTACCAAAGTAGACCTAAAGAATAGCTATAACCTGATCTAAATAGCTAAGGGGAATAAGTGGAAAATAGCCTTCTAAACATGATATAGCTAATTCGAATACCTGGTAATGCCCTTTAGACTCTGTAATGCACTAGTAGTATTTCAGGAAATGATGAACACTATACTCAGAGACATTCTTGATGTAGGAGTTATTGTCTACGAACATGATATCCTCATCTATGATAAAACCTAGCAAGAACATAATCAGCTTATCAAAGAAGTGCTCTCCTACCTTTACAAACACCAACTAGCTCTTAAGGTAACTAAATATCAATGGGTGGTCACTGAGGTTGAATTCCTTAGGTTTATCATCTCCTCTAAAAGTATTAAAATAGCTACAGACAAGGTTAAAATGGTTTAAAAGTTACTAGTTCCTGAAACAATCACAGACATCAGGTTATTCCTTAGGTTTGCTAACTTCTATTGGGTGTTCATAAAGAACTTCTTGAAACTAGCATCTCCCCTCATAGACTTACCAAGATAGACATACCATAGAAGTGGGGAAATGCTTAGGATGATTCCTTTTCTAAGCTTAAGCAACACTTTACCTCTGTACCCATTCTCATGTACTATAACTATGGCGTTCCTCTCCTTATAGAAACTGATGTAAGTAACTTTGCTAGTGGTAGAGTTCTCTCCTATCAGTTCCTGGACTGCTCTATACATCCTATCACCTACTTCTCTAGGAAGATATATCCCTTGGAGTGTAAATACAAAATCTATGACAAGGAAATACTGGCCATCTTTACCTCACTATATAAGGAATGTAGGTACTAGTGTAAAGGATACCTATATCCTATCTTGGTACTGATAGACTATAAGAATCTAGAGTATTTTAATATGACTAGAATCTTATCATACAGGTAGGTAAGGTGGATAGAGAAATTAGGGACAATTGATTACAGGATTGTGTATAGACCAGGTACTAAGAACACTAAGGCTGATACACTATCACGATATAAGAACCATGTCCCTATAGAGGGGGTACCAGAGTGTGAACTCCTTTGCCTCAAACTTGGAGATTATTTAGCAGCATCTTAAAGGGTAGCCCTTGCTATGCACCCTAAGTTCATTGAGGATTTTTGCTACAGTATGGTCTCTAACCCCAAAACCTAGGACCTTGTCAACAAGCTTCTAGAAGGCTATAAAATTCTAGATAGAATACTCACCTATAATAACCTGTAGTCTATCCCCTCTAACCTCTACACTTTAGTCCTAAAAGCTAAGCATGATCACCCCATAGCTGGACACATATGTAGAGACAAGTTCTATGAGCTTGTAATGAGAGACTTTTACTAGCTATCTTTGTACAAGGATATAAATGAATACGTCATAGCTTCTCACCAATGTCAAATAAATAAAGCATAATATGACAAGTCCTATGGCCAACTCCTACCACTTGAAGTACCTTATCAGCTGTAGGAAAGCATCTCTATAGTCTTTATCACTAAGCTACCTCCCTCTAAAGGCCATACCTACATCTGGGTTATTGTGGACCAGTTCTCAAATATAGTACATTTTATACCTCTTAGCACCAATGTTACCTTAAAGGACATAGCCAATACCTTTGTCTCTATCATTTAGAAAATTCATAGCCTACCTATAAACATAGTCTCTGACTGGGACTATAAGTTTCAAGTATAGTGGAAGGAATATATGATTATCTTAGGAATCAAACTCTTACAATGTATAGTGGCACACCTATAAATAGATAGACAAATGGAAAGGCTCAATCAGGTCCTTAAATCATACTTAAAGAACTATATTACCTACAACTAAAGCCACTGGGCTCCTCTCTTACCTCTGGCAGAGTTCACCTACAACAACTTAGTATCCTCGTCAACTATACAAACCCCCTTTTTTCCTAACTATGGCTTTAACCTATCCCTGGATAGTGTTTTAACCATCAAGTACTATAAAGGATAACAGGAATTCTAACAAGACTGGAAGGAGCTGTGACAATACCTCTGAATAGTACAACAAAGGATAGTGAAGTGGTATAATACAAAATACAAACCCTTCCTGGACATAACTCCTGGAACCTTAGTACTCCTCAAAAAGGACAACCTCCTAAACCTCTAACTATCCCTGAAACTTGATGCCAAATTCACAGGTCCCTTCTAAGTTATCTCTATAGTAGGACCCTCAGTGTATAAGCTTAAGCTACCCTTCTCATAGAAAATACATCCCATTTTTCACATCTTACAACTTGAACCCTACATTTAATCATTTAAGTATCTAGTGACTCAACCTCCAGCACCTAAACTAGACAATGGGGAAGAGGCCTAGTTTATGAAGGAAATTAATAAGGTATACTTTAATTAGCAAAGAAAGAGGATAGAGTACTATGTTCTTTAGGAAGGTTATCTAAATGACTAAGGGACAAAGTAACTGCTGGAGAACCTGCTAGTAAATGATGAACCAATACATGCACTAGTCTAGTTCTGACTTATAAACTTAAATACTAAAGATATAGCTAAGAGACCAGAGGAAAATAGGTCAAGAAAAAAGCAGAGAAGGATATATATAGGTAAGTCCCCTTATCCTTCACTTACTCTACCTCAGAGCCCTCTATATATGAGAGGTACCTAAGCTAGTAGGGGCTAAGTTGGGTCACTCACAGTATTGAGGATCCTCAGACTTTCCCTCAAGGAGCTTCACTCAGTATCCAAGTGATAATACTTGAAAAATGCAACAAGCTAACAACCTTATGTTCATGAGGCATGCACCTTTAGGTGGGGTGTAGTGTTACAGCCCAGGTACCAGGGATATGTGCAATAATAGGTTATATTAGATGAGCAACTTCAGTGAGTATTCCCATTCACAGTTAAGTAGGTATTATCAATTAAGTATAGGCTCTAACTCTAAAGACTGTAATATGTCACCTCTATTATGTTAGCTGAGATCCGACAAATCTGGCAACTGCTGGTATACGTCCTAATATATGATCCGATAACTCAGGTAACTCACATGATATAGTCAGTTATGACAGTGTGACCTATGAGCCAATCAAGCTGTATTATATTATGAAGATCTAAGTATGAGATCAGTTATCTATTCTAATGATACTGCTAATCACTTCTGAATAACCCCTAGGAATGTTAATTAGTGATTTTATATTTGTCAGAATCATTTATAGGGTTTCTTTTAGGTTCTATTTTCTATATAATCTCTTATATCATTTCTGAGTCATCTCCTAGGTTAGCAAGTTATATAAGGAAGGGCTTTCTTACAGTCTTTTTACTTTCCTTCTCTTCTCTCTTCAGTCTACAGAATAGCTATAAGTCTTAAGAATATACTCATTATTCAGCGATAAAAACTTTTATACTTTCTCTATTCTTCTCTAGGAACTTGTATTTGTAGATCTAGACTTAGGCATTAAGATATCTAAGTTTACTTAGTAATACAGCTTTATTGAGTGGTACTTCTAAGTTACTGAGCTATCAAGAAGATACCTCCTATAACACTTTGATAGTACAACATTTATAGGATTAGATACAAATGCCTGATGAGAGGACAAGTTACCCTGAGGTCATCATAATATACTGATCAGCTGTATCATCATAGGATATAACTCTTATATGTAACTCCTCTAAGAGGCATAGATAATCTTGCCTTAATATAAGATAATTCCTAAATAGTTATATATTTATCTTCTAGGGTATTTATTTGTATATAGGAATTAGTAATAGGAAATTGTTTTGATAGTATTCTTTTCCTTATATAATTACTTAGTTAGAATTAGGTATATTAGAGGGAGTGGTCAAGTATATACTGCTCTAGGGTGAGGAAGCAAGGGCCTAGTTAACACATTACTGGTATCTCTTTCCCATTGCTCTAGATTTAGTATCTAAGTAGTAGTAAGGGTAGTGAGGGGTTAATGAGTATGATGGTGGTGGGAACTCTTCACACTAGTTCCTAAGAGGTATACTTAGGCACTTTCAAGCTTTAATAAAGGCTATACTATTCCTCTTATTCTATTAGGTATCAGTCAACCCTGGTAGTTCTGAGAAAGATAATTAGCAGTTTAACCTATGGTTGGCTTAAGCTAGTCTATATACTCTATAGCCCGTTGTAGTGTCTACCTCTATAGTATTATACTCTTACCCCAGTAGAGAATAGACCCTTACCTCTAGTGTTAATGTATATAGGAGCTATATAACCTATACCTTTGCAGTTAGTGGATAAAGGTACACCCCAATGCTCCTATATATGTAACTATGTCTTTCCTCTTATTTGAGTGTACATACCCTGTCTATACAATATTGACTAATAGGAAATCAAAATCCTATACCTTTGCAGTTAAGTCTACATATATATCCTAGTTCTATAAGTATTCAAGGTACTAGGGAATTTTATTGCAAAGTATGTAGGTTGTTTAAAGTTTAGGTAATGATAGCACTAGAGTATACTATAGTGTTGATGTATGACTAGGAACCTATCGGTTTTTGTCTAGTTTAGGATAGTCCTCTATAGAGAAAGCTCTATCTGAGTACCTATCCCTAGACAAAGATGATAAGGTATTCTTGATTATTATCTTACTTAGTAAATATTACAAGGAAAAAGATAAAGAAAAGGGATGTAAGAAAGCAGTAGAATGTAGAGGGGGGTTTGAAGAGTCTAAGAAGCCTGTGAAGAGTCTAAAAAGCCTGCTACTTTTATTAGTAGTTATATATATATATATATTTATTTTTATTGTTAATAATACTGAAGGGGTTATCCTAAAGGACATATATATATAGCTATCTAGCCATAGTGTAAATAGAAATTATCCTCCAGTTAGAAAATAACAAAGGTAGTATAAAATCAGTTAGGTCCATTGTCACTTCCTATTATATAGTACTAATACTCTTCTCTTTTCAGATAGAAAGTATCATATATATTCCTATTTTTTAATTCTTAGTACTGTTTATATTCTTGTATATGTTTAACTTTATATAAGTAGTTAGAAGGGGGAAATTTTATTTTCTAGTCTTAATCCCTAATAGTGAGTAAAGGAAGGTAGGTATAAGACTATAAACTCTCTTTACTAGCTATAGGTCTAACTAATAATTTGCATGCAGTTCTAAACTATAGTATATAAAGAAAAATAGCCTCTATATTTATTAGTTATATTTATTATTTATATTTATAATATTATTTGTATTACTTTTCATTGATGTATATACTAATAGTTTTTAGGTCATTATGATAGAAGCTTGATATTGAAGTAATATTTGTAGTATATATTGAGGTGTTATTACAAGGAATACAAAAGACTAATCATCCCTTACTTTAGATCTTAGGAGGATAGACAAAATTAAAAGAGACAAGATTCAATATATTTGTACAAGTACATAAAATTACATTTAACCTCTAGAAGAAAAGGTACTTATAGGGGGTTTGATTGTTATTTTTTGTTATAATCAGTAGCTTGAATGAAAGGTTTTGTGTATAAGAAAATTAAGACAGAAAAATAACACTAGAATTTCAGTGTATCGTTACTTAATACTGAGGCAGGCTTTTCCTCTACCTAAATTCTTATATATTAATGCCAATCCACTTTGGGTATTTAACTTCATAATCTTTTGATATGATTTGATCGAATTATTGTATTTGTTATAGCACTAATTGTAGCTGTTATTTGGAAACAAATTTAATAAATCTTTCATCTATTGAACCTTATGAAGACCAGACTTTCCTTTAGTTTTCACAAGGATCAATGAATCGCCTAGCCACTCAACCATGCAAGCTAGTACCTTATTCCTCCACTGCGATATAACTTCATTGTTTACTTCTCCAAATGAGAATTTTTAGGTCGGTGCTTCAGCTCTGTTAACCACCTCAATTTCGGCCAGCGAGATCCCAATGCCAAACTAAATTTGAACTGATACTTGAAAATAAAGGAAAAGAAAGGATGGATAGAAGGTGTATGAAAATAATAAAAAATGATTAATTAGGCTTTGCACTGAAAAGTCGATGCTTTTTGAATTTGCAGACGATGACGGATGCACATTGAAGTGACGAACGACGTGCTGGAAAGCGGTGACAAAAGATAGTATAAAAAAATTAATTTGGCTTTGTAGAATACTGAAAATTTGATGATGACGGATGCACGTTGAAGTGACGAACGATGCTTCAGAGAGCGGTGACAAACGTGTACCTACGTTCAAGTTCACAACCTGAGACTAACTAGTCTTAGCGCGTGGCTAAAAGCACAACGTGACCACCCATATCCAGTTCGCCATTTCGCGTTTTCTATGTTTGAATATCCGTAGTGTGGTGAGGTCTGTCGAACTTCACGAGTGCATAACATGCTCGAAAACGATACTTTATGATTTCAAATTCGAATACGTTTGTGGCATAGTTAGGCCAAGGCCATTTTTGATTTAGCATGTCGCGCGGTACCAACGTGAGACGACAAGACGTTGTGCAAATGTGGAGGAAATTTTAACTTTGAATACCGCTATTATTATATACGAAATGTTTGCTCGCATTGCATGGCGTTGCTGGTTGATATTCCTTTTATTTTGACCCTTTTCTTTCTACTACTAATTATTGCGCAGGAAATCTATACAACGCCTCCGGAAAAGTTAGCTCACCTGGCCGTTAGGGAAGTTAACAGTGTTAGCTCAGCTGGCCTGGAATTACCGAGGCAAGGGGTAAAATAGCGAACAGCATGATTGCGTATACTGTTGAAAGCCTCCCCTTGTCACTACTTTTCTCTTATTGATACATCTAAGTACATATCCACTCCCGTAACCACGGTAGGCCAATCTACGTATGGAAATTGACCATATTGGTAACCACGTTGACCGCAGATCTTCAGAAGTTCCCACAACTCGGAATTATGAAGATTCGATTTTGTCGCACATTTACCACTTTCGGCCGGAAGAAAATTCCGCTCCGACCTCTTGCGAGCCTTGGGTCTCCTGGGATGTAGCCAGCCACGTGCACGGATGCCGCAGATCGTCGCCCTTGCAAAGCAGTGCACACATGTTCTCGAGACTCAGCACGTCGTTCCTCGCCTGTCCGGATCTGGTCCATTGGCTGTGGTGGATGTCTTCCTGCGATTCCATCATAGAATTGGGCCAGAATATTAATTGGCCCGCACGGAGGAGTTACAAGAGCGCTGGAGTTGTGTTCAAGTACTTGGGTGTGAGGGTAAATGATCGCAACTCTTTCCGAGCCAATCGTTCTACGTGGACGCAAGATCAGCCCAATAGGATAGGGTTGCGATCACTTTTTTCCTCACAATAACGAGCGGGAAAAGCGCTAATAGGAGCAGAGCAGCCCTACATCGATGGGCGCTCTACCATCAGATTGCGATCACTTTTGTGCACACCCGAGTACACAATGATGCTGTCCATTTGATTCTTCGCGTGCGCGGAAAACGGATTCAATGAGGTACTCGTAGGTAGGGAAAAGTCTGTGAACACCGTGGCGCACCATATTATTTTAGTGCTGTTAACAGACACCCTCCTACCCCCCGAGTATGTACATGTGCGCGCTCAAATTTTTTTAGTTCCTACTTAGGAGTGATAAAAAAAAAAAAAAAAAAAAAAAAAATTATGCAAATGCTGACAAGTTTCGTGAAACTAGATTTATGCCTTACACAGATATCAAACCCCCTTGTGCCAAACCACAAAAATCTCTACAATCACAATCCCGGTACTCCAGAAGCAAAGAAACAGAAAATCCAAGTTCGCTCCGATCCCATTATTTTACGCAGTCCAGATTCCGGATTATTAGTTTGACATTAGAGGTATCCATCGTCGGCATTACCCCGCCGGCTAATCTATTTTGCTCCTTCGAACTCCATGGTTTTCCGACAAGGTAATCCTATTTCTCTTGTCCTCCTTCCCAGACCGTATTACCTTCGATCGTACCCATAGCTCCGTGTTCCCTGCCGTTCCATGTTTCTATCCACGCCATAAAGTCCCAGCTTTGAATTCCGTACCGCTATTGCGCGTGCCCGATGTGCCGTCGTTCAAGTTGGCTCAACAAGGGCAGAGACATTCCAGTATGTCGCAGCAGCAATCGCACATGCAGCAACAGCAAATACCGGCAAGCCTGGGGACTGCGGTTAGGAAATTTCCAACGAGATAACGATTCCTGGGTGGCCTTTGTCACTTACAATCCACCGATGAAACCACCGCGCTGAGAATTTTGCTGAGGCGGAGGCTGTTGGTAAACCATGGGTTGCTATCAAACAACGATATCAGCAGCTTGCTCTCTCAAATGCAACATAAGTATGAAAGGAAAAGGCGAACCTGTTGAGGAGGGTATCCTTGCGGAGGGGGACCTTGGGGATAGCCACCCTGAGGATATTGCGGTGCGTAGGACATATCTACTTCTTAGAGGGGCCAAATGGAAAAAATTCGATTAACTCGAGTAGGTATTAAGCGACGACAACGACGACAGCGACGATGGGCGAGCTTCAAGTTGTACCTGAGCAAGGTCAAGGAGAAATTAACTCTGTATTGACCTCGGACCAACGCCAGGCGGGTGATCGACTCTTTATAAATCCCTCTCTAGGCAACTAGACATGCGCCGCCATTGGAGCCAACATTCATTGAATACGGCGTCGCCTGCTAGGCCCTACCCACCAAGAGCAAATTAAAAAAAAAAAAAAAAAAGAGGAACCCTCATTCAGCATTGCTTATGCATCCTTGCACGCCAAATCCATGGCGATCATTGTCTGGTGAACTTAGTACCACCAACAGGAGTTTCAAACTACTTTCGATTTCAGAAGTCACCCCGTCGGCGAAGGCTTGAGACTTACGCGTCACCTACCTACAATTATGATATCCAAGAAGAAAAAATATGTTCTTGGGTTTGCCCAGATGCTGCCTAGTCCCACCGAGGTAGCCGAGAGTCGACGGAAGCTTGTCGCCAAGGTGCAGAAAATTCGCGCCGGATACTCGGCCCAAGGGGGGGGAACCTCCGTCCAAAACTGTTGTGTAATCGTGCGGGCCAGTTATTTTAGGCTTTGAGTCCCTTGGAACTGGTCCGAGGGAATCGGGTGGAGCACATGTAGAGTTCATGTAAAGGTTGTATATTCCGCGGCGTTTTCGGACGGTTTTTGCAAGTAGTGAAAAATAGGTGAGACAAGAAGACGAAGATGAAAAGTAAAAAGGAAAAAAACAAAAATAAAAATAATATATATAAAACAAAGCCCGCATTTACATTCCAATATTGCAAATAAAAACAATAGTACAGTACTATCTGCGCAAGAAATTCCATTCCACGTACCACACGACTCGAAGCCTTGGTATCAAGAAGCCCTTATACTCCGTCTCAAGTGCTCCAGCCGAAAACAAGTTACTGGACTAAAAAAAAAAACGTGATGATGATTCCCCATTCATCTCATTCCTTACCATCTTCGTGAAATACCCTCTTCTCCAGTTGCCAACCGCGCATTAAAATAAACATTCTAAACAGTCACAGCACACATCGCATGCGCAACAGACACATAAAGCGGCCAGCCTAGCCGAGCGCATTTCATGTCAATCACAATAAATAACTCCAAAATGCGGACATTAAATTCGCAAATGGTAGCTACGAATGGGGGTAGACTTACAGTCCAGCACAGCAACCGCCGCTTCCGCCACCGCTCTTTCTCTGCACTGGCGGGGGAGCTTGTTGATAGTACATCTATTCCTCCATACAAAGTATGCAACGTCAGCCAAATAGTCTTGTCAACCGGGGTATAGTCTTCTATCACAGTCAAATTCGAGCGCCGAGCAATCCGATGGATTGCAGCTGCGCCGAGACTCGAAGAGTGAGTGACGTACGGCCTGCGGGGGCTGAGGCTGTGGTGGATAGCCTCCGCCATTATACTGTTGAGGGTAACCACCATGCGGCGGCGGGGGGCCCTGAAAGGACTGAGGTGGGTATTGCGGCTGGTTGTAATACTCGTGCGATGCCATTGCTGACTTGGTAGGATTCTTGACTTTTCGTGTATATGGTTAAAGTGCGAGAGCAGAGCCGGATTTATGGGTTCGAGGTAGCTCACAAAAAATACGGTGCGTCGACCCGTTCTAGAAAATATGGAACGGGAATAGGGCTGGGTGACAAGGAAGGGCTTGCAGATGTGAAATATGCTATCTTACTAACCTCTTGACTTGTTGTGTCCCGTGTGTTCCCCGATATTGCCGGCGCGGGTATGTGTGTATTACTCGAATATGTGCGGGAGAGCGACTTTTGAAGAACAAAACAGCGGCGGAGTAAAAGTACGGCAGTGGAGAAGGCGAAGACAAAGAGCGAGAAAGTGCAAAAACCACCTATCGTAGGCAACTATAAAGAGATAAATATTTGCTGCGGGAAGCAACGTATGTATTGAATCTGGAGCACACAGCCACACCGAATCAAGTCTCATGGCGACCCCGAAATTGCGCATGTCATGCACGGGGTGGTTCTACTACACGCGTATTTGGAAAACATCTCTCCCGCGCAGGTCATGTATGTAAATGTATAAGTATCTCAGGACATACAAGGAGGGGTGCGGCTTCCGCTGGCGCCGTTGAGGCATGATGAGTGATGTCAACATTGATGAGACGCGCGGACTCGGCCCCAAAAATGCACTTAGCAACGGGTAAATCGGGAAAGCTTAGCTCCAGTCGCCAATCAGGATTTTTTCCAGCTCCGACTCAGCCAAACCCGCATGGAGCAGCGATTTGCCGACCTTTCCGTGGAATGGTGTCGCTTCTGTTTCATTCGCGTTGGCCTTGCCCGAGTCGGGAGGAAGGGGGGGGGGGGGGGAAGATGCTCTAACGTAACATCTGTCGTGAAAATTCCGTGCGCTGGAGTGCGCCTTGCCGTCGCCAGTGATATATATGTCCTTCTTCCACCATAATCACTCGTAGAAACGTCCCGGAAGGCTCGCTGCTTCTCCCCTCAACCTGTTCTCTTCATGATGGCTGTTTGCCATTTCAATACACAGCTTGCGGTAGCATTAGAATACCGCTCGTTCCGTGTTTTGTTTATCTTTCCAAACATCGCAACCGTGTGTTGAACGCACTTTGTCTCTTACAAGCACGAGCGGTTACTATTGCGAACGCGCGCGATGGGTTTCATCGCTGTTGTAGAAAATGTCATACTCGCTAGCGGATGAAACGCCGTCGGTGTTGGTATAAGAGCTGTGAGGAACTCGCCGTGCTTCTTTTCAAATACTATGTAACAACGTCGATTTATGAATATATGGATGAACGGAACAAATGGAACTGGAATAAGGAGAAGGGGGGGAAGACTCCGAAACCTAAGCTGTACCAGCCGGAAAATGTCAACATCATTGCCGCCAACCCAGAAATACCCGATGTCTCCGATATCTAGTAAAAAGAAAAAAAACTAGCGCCCATCAAACACATTATATAATGCTCAACCGACATCCTCCAAAAAAAAAAAAAAAAAAAAACAAATACTCCGCCCACATAAAAAATAAAAATATAAAAGTATAAAAGTATAAAATATATGCTTTTAAAATAAACCACGAAACTCAGAAACAGAAATTGCTCTTCAAAACTCCGCTATGTTTACGCCAAAACTTAGTTCCGGATAAAGAAACCAGCATCCACTGCACCTCGTGCGCTGTTCCATTTCAAACAAAATAAGGGACAATTGTGTGTTGCTTGAAGTTCTCAGAATCAGAATAAACAGATATGAAACATCGTGGGCTAACAATTTGCGGAGAGCTAAGTTGACATATTTCGAGGGAGACTCAGATAACGTGACCTGGCTAGCTAGTGTAGATAGCTAAACATTTAACTAATCATACACCTCCCTATCTAGATCTGGTGAAACAAAAGCAATGTATATACGCCGATTAAAGTAAGTATTACTAATCACAAACGTGATATCAGAATTCTCCCCTGCGAAAATAATCTATCTGTAGTCGAGTACGTACAAGCTAATAACGTCCATAGAACTCAACCATTTTTATCAATATTTAATGCGATAGAATTCATGGAAGCAACTCTTTCCTGCCTTTCTATAAAGAGCAATACAACATTCATTACACCCATAGGAAGTCCACCGCGAAACCTGAAATCGGCATACGATACAACGCTGTCGCTTTTCCAAACATACAATGCAGCGCGGTCAGCTGTCCGTCTTTGCTGCTGCTGGGAACTGCACGTACATCTTAGCGTAGACCTGGGTAGTTATTTTTTATATGAGCGACGAATGCGAGGGAATTGTGGCTTCATTCTAATATTCATTAGGAATTCAGCATGTTCCCAGTGGAAGCTTTAGCTGCGAGAGTGGTCAGCGGGGGTCTGTACTTACTGAAAGTTTGCGCAATCCATTTACGATAGTAACTTCAAGTAGCCAAAAGAAAGACGGTAACAAATTCTGCCGAGAGATGTATTCCATAGCGTAGTCATTTTGTAATTGATCTGCAATGTCTATCCACTCTTTTTGAAGTTGTGATCATTGATGGTGGGAGGGGAAAAAAAAAAAAGTAATTTCGCCTCGTAACAGAGCTGAAGACTTTCTTAACAATGCTAGTGTTGGTACTTGTTACCAGTGTTCGTAATAGCCCGCCCGCCGAGCATCAAATATCGGACTTGGCCGCCCAGTCATAGGTCAGGGTGGGCTAGCCAGGCGGATTGAGCTCTATATCATGTAAAATGAACTAAAAAAACAGACACGGTTTTGCTTAGCTACTTAACGTCTGAATTTCTTCTTCTAGCCTCTGTTAGTGCTTAAGAGTTAAAATGCCCTTATCAATATCCTAGATTTAACCTCTAAATTTTTTTCGTTCTCTTTACCTATTACTCTTTATATATTGCTCTATCGCCCTGAGAAGTCTGCCTTACAGCAGCTCATACCTTACTGGAAATCCTACCTCAGTATATGCAACGGACAATATATCTCTCTATTCTGAGTCTAAGTTGAAACTCTGCATTCCCTTGATTCACCTTATAGTAAAACTAGCAAAAAGAACAGAGAGCACCATTTGTAGAAACAGCAGGTCACCTGTCCAAAATAAAGATCAATAGTATTATCAGTAGTTGTTAGGGTCAGGTTAGTACCTTACACCTGCAGCTACTAGTATACAAGAGAATTTCTTTGTTTTGGAAATATAGTATAAAATTTGTTCAAGTAAAGTGTAGTGAATGTTTTATCATTGTACTAGTTAGCTCTATAAATCTCTTTATATTTCTACTAGTTTATAGTATACAAATTAATTTCAAGATATTGGTTAAAATTATCAAAAAGCTTCTATACCAATTTAACTATAGATCACATTACCTAACACTTTCAAAATATGTCTTTGACTAAAAAGGAAGGTATATTATCTATAGTAGAAGATGTTTTTTAGGTAACTAAAAAATAGTCCATCTGTTATAGGAACTTCTCTATAAGTCCTATATGCAAATTTACTATCCTACCTAAAATCTTAAGTTACCTAGGAGATATAGGCTAGAGACCTAATAACTGACTTATAAGTTTTTTTTTTTTTTTTTTTCTTTACTTCATATTAATTGTTTCTAGGTATAACCTCTACATGCAACCTCTATAGTTATGGCATGAAAAAACCTCTTCTACCTCTACATAAACAATAAAAATAAAATGAGAAAAATACTACAAAAGGAAATCAAAAGAGCAATAGAAAGTTCCTAAGTCCTAATTCTAATAAGGAGAGCCTATAATCTAAATAGTAAAGAGAAACAGTAAATAAAATAGATAATAGAGTAGAAGGGAAAGCAAAGTAAGAAAGAAGTAATAATAGATATATAGAGAAAAGGAAAAGGAGTAGAAGAAAAGGAGATAGAAAGACTGCTACTCCTATACTCTACACTAGATTTTAACTCTACTTATAACTCTCCTACAAGTATATGTCATTATAGAGTAGAAGTAGGTTATTTTAGTTTTGGTGATGAAGGAGGCAAATTTGATAATTTAGTCTTTATTTGCCTATAGCTGTTCTACTGTGTATATGTGTTAAGAAATATTCTCTTTAGCCTTAGCCCTACAATTACGGTAGTGAAAAGTGATGTAATTTAGAGTTTATATATCCTTATAGCAGTAAGGGCAAGATAGAGCTAGTAGATATAAATACCTATATCCTACCAGATATAATTTCCCTACTCTAATCTAAAAGATACATATATATCTAGAGCTTGAAAATGTGATCCTCTTGTAAGGATATTGGAGTGTATACATTAATATATTATATATAACTATCATTCCAGTTCTAGAATTACTTTCTAGCTATAGAGAGGAAGAGTATCTATTTTATGACCTGGTTTTATTAGGGGGCTCCTTTGATAAGGAATATAATATTCTTAAGTTAAACTTAAACATTATATCATTAATCAGGAGGGTAGAGTTAGTACTTTTTGGATGATTTTCTGGTGGTAATAGGGTTTTGTACTGCATTTACATGTGGGCATAGTTGTCTAGTGACTGTAGTAGTAGCAGTAGTTGAAGTGATATATACAGGAGTCATCTTTGTAATAGTATCTATAGAACATGCCATTGGAATAGGCGACGATAAATCTTCATACTCTATTCCAGATAATGGGGTACTAATCTTATGTTTTTTCCTTTAGGGTTTGTTGGGGGGGTTTGGTCATTTAAGATTTTGTAAATCTATGTCTATAATACTAAGTCTCTATCCAAGAGCCAGATGAACTACTTTCTTAAAGTGGCCTTTTTTTTCTTTAGGGGGGGGGGATGTTTTGACTTGTAGGTAATTGGGGCTCTTAAAGGGAGCGCTTTTTGGTAGGAATAGATGATAATGAAGATCTTTGAACCTTAAAGGAGGCTACAGTTTCTTTAAGGTGATGATCTTTTGATGTTGGAGGAAGATATGGTAATGAGGAGAGTAAGAAGCCTAGACTAAGGAATGTCCAACATGCCTGATATTTATAACTTTTCTATCCTAAGAAATGAATGACTAAGCAAATAGAAGGAAATAGAACCTGATAGATCATCTATGACTAACTCTTTGATCACTAATCTCTATTCTTGTATAGTATACAATAGTCCATAATCTGGACAGGCAATGATTAGCAATGTATGAGCAACAGATTGCCATGACCTCTGACATATTATGTCCTCTCACGATGACTAGCTCAACTAGTCAGACTACCCTTTTCACGAGGGTGAATAAGTCCTTGCCTGACCTGCTAATATTCTGATCATATGTTGGTCATATAGATATTGCTCAACCACAGATCATCACTCCTGTAGTAGTACACTAATGCTGTTATATGTAAGTCTAGTAATGCAGAGCCATACTCATTAAGGCAGATGTTATGAACACTGGTAGTGGTCAGCATCAAGGTACCTAGACAATGTGCTATGATAGAGGTTACGCTTAGAATGTCAACATGTGAGTATGCCATCTCTACCCTTCACCATTGTGTTAAGTGCTCTGGAGACGATCCTCTGTCATATGACCTTGTAGCGTAGTATAGCTTTGCCGCTAGCCTTGACTAAGTATAGGAAGTCAGCCCTACGGTTACCATATGATTGGCTATCGGCATGACGCGACATTGGCCTAGTCAGCTATGAGGTCATGATCGGGTAATCGGACTCATATCGCGAGAGACTATTACAAATCGGGAGTGAGGCCCGAGAGGGTGATAGGCAATCATAGTCAAATCAAGTACTAATCGCGTCCTGTCTATTCTGGATTCTTATACAGGTTTCGGCGATTAGGAATCAGGAGATGGTCTAGAATGGGTATTAGTTCTTTGTATTTCTATTTCCTTTGTCATCTCTTTGTCAGCTCAGGTACAGGATGGGATATGTAAGTATGCGGTTATTCATGTCTTGTTGTCTGGAGTACACCCCAGAGAGTTTAAAGACACCCTCAGAATAGCCCTAGCAAAACCAAAGAAAGACTCGTACGAAAACCCAAACAGCTACAGATGCATCTTCCTCATCAACACCCTGGGAAAAATACTGGAAAAAATAATAGCACTAAGGCTATCGCAACACGCGGTGGACAACAATATGATCACCAAAAACCAGTACGGAGCCCTCCCAGGAAGATCGGTAACAGACACAGTAAACGCCCTAAAGCACGACAGCAGATGGGAGCAAAACCAGGCAAAGAAGGTCACAATGCTCTTCATTGACATCAAAAAAGGTTTCGACAGAGTCAACAAGTGAAAACTACTCGAGGTACTACGAGAAGGAAATACCCCCAAGTACATAGTCAGGTGGACATGGTCCTTTCTGAGCCAGAGAAGCCTATCCTTCTCAGACAAGGGAGCAAGATCAGACCCGACAGACATCAACCCAGGAGTCCCGCATGGATCCCCCATCTCCCCACTCCTTTTCAACATATATGTGGTAGAACTGACAAGAGATAGTAGGGCAAACATAAGAGTTTACATGTATGTAGATGATATCTGTCTCCTTTGTTTAAGTGAAAGTTTCAGGGAAAACTGCAGGATTTTGGAAGATTTCGTGAACAGGAAGCTCAAGAAAAAACTGGAAAACCTTCTACTCTCTCTCTCACCTGGTAAAACAGAACTACAGCACACTAGGGCAGAACAACAAGACCGGCTCCCAGTAACGATAATGGGAGAAACGATACAGCACAAGAACACAGTCAGATACGTAGGAGTAATGCTACACCGCGGAGAAAAATACACCCAACACTGCCAACATAGACTAGGACAGGTACAAACAAACCTCTTCAACATCAGCAGGCTGGCCACAGGAGCTAGAGGACTCAGCATACACATGGTGAAAAAACTGGTTAGAGCAGTAGTATACCCTTCTCTATACTACGGAGCTGACACTTTTCATCCAAACCTAATCTCAGACAAGGCCATACAAATCCTAGAGAAAGGGTCAAGCCAAGCAGCAAAATGGGGCTGTAGAATGTTTAGAACGACCAACAACACCAGAGCAATCATCGAAGCAGGCCTTAACACCCCAGAGGTAGAAATACGAAGATATCAGAAGAACTATGGTGCCAGACTGCTCTCCCTAGGGAAGGAGCACCCCGTACACAGCCGAATACTACACCTACCGGACAGACCAAACAGAAACCCTAGGCCCCCTAGAATGCCAATGTTATGAACACCAGTAGTGGTCTGCGTCAAGGTACCTGGACGATGCGCTATGATGGAGGTTACGCTTAGATTGTCAACATGTGAGTATGCCATCTCTACCCTTCACCATTGTGTTAAGCGCTCTGGAGATGATCCTCTGTCACATGACCTTGTGGCGTGACGTGGCATGGTGTGGCTTTGCCGTTAGCCTTGACTAAGCGCGGGAAGTCAGCCCCACAGGCACGTGATCGGCTGTCGGCATGACGCGACATTGGCCTAGTCAGCCATGAGGTCATGATCGGGCGATCGGACTCGTATCGTGAGAGACTATCACAAATCGGGAGTGAGGTCCGAGAGTGTGGTAGGCGA
>JABYPW010000062.1:0-44921 GCA_016880775.1 Phymatotrichopsis omnivora | reverse complement strand
CTTTCCGACACCGTCGCGATATTTCATCTCTTTAGGAACCTGGATAAGGTTTGGTACACTGTACACTAAAAAGATCAACTATCAAGATGTCCTCCCGCTCCTCCACCCCATTCTCCACTGCCCCTTCATCCTCAGCCCAGCAAATGAAACAAGAAGCAGCCCAACTCTTCAAGGTCCTCGAACAGGCCGCTAATTCCCCAATCGTCCCATGCATCATCAAGCAACCCAACTTCGAACGGGTAGCTACCGATGCTGGTATTGACCTCATGCACAAGGCCCTTTCGTTAGATTTCCTTGCGAACACGCTGCCTAAGATTACCTAGGCTCTGGGCTCTTTGGTGGACCTAACAAACGCCCAAAGCAATACCATCACCAACCTCACCGAAGGATACAACGCCCAGCGCGATCGCATCGCCGCCCTCGAAGAAAACCTAAGCGAGATCTGGCAAACCCTGCGATCGGAAACCACAAACAACGCTCTTGAGGAATCCCTCAAGAAAATCGAAAAAACAACCAAGGAGACCTCCAAAAAGGTCAACAAGGTCGTTAAACAGAACGTCGCCCCCACTGTGCCCACCGCCAGCACATCAAAACCTTCGCAACCACCACCTGAGGCAACTTGGGCGCAGGTGGTCTCAAAACGGAACAAAAAGCAGGCGGCCCCAATACACCCCCTCCCCACAAGTACCAGCGACCAACGCTATCCTGCAAAGTGAGACCGTGAGATTATCATCACTACCGCTTCCGAGATCGGCACATTCGACCCTGTATAGCTTAGGGACGCAGTCAACGACACTCTCGTTGAAGCGAAGGCCCCAACAGCCCTCCGCATCTCCGCTGTTCGAAAGAACAACCAGTGCTCTATCGTTCTTACCAGAATCGAAGACGTTACTGCCTTGGCAGTACTGGCATACCGAAACCGCATCGAAGCAACTATCAAAGAAAAATTCCCAACAGCCTCTGTTCGCAAGAATCATAGGTGGAAGAAGTACTTGGTACACAACGTCCCCCACTCTCACACTGATGCCATCACAGAAGCCGATATGTTCTGAAGGGAGATCGAGCACTTCAACAAAGGCATCACCCTTGCCCAAACCCCCCAGTGGCTCCTCCGCGAAAGCGACCGGACCGGCAAACATGCGTCCTCGCTAGTGATTACGGTCATCGACGATGATAACGAACAACGCATCCTCCAAGGGCTCACGATTCTTACACGCAAGCGAAGAGTCGAGAAATACATCCCCTTCAATTCCGCGACACGCTGCACCAACTGCCAGGAGTTTGGTCACCACCAAGCCCGCTGCCAAAACCTCCCATGGTGCAACATGTGCGCCGACGCACACCACACTTCCAAGCACACATGCGGACACGAGGAATGCAAAAAAGTCAGAAGACTCTGCGATGACACAGTCCTCAAGTGCGCCAACTGCAAGGGAAAGCACACCACATCGAACCCCTTTTGCCCAGCGTTTATCCAAGCGAAGGCACTGGCTACCGCACGGAAGGAGGAGGCCGTTACCGTCACTATGGGTGGCGTTTGATTTCTTTTACCTTTTCTTTAGATTTTTTCCTTTAGCGTAAAAGGTTCAGGCTGTTTAGGGAGGATTCCTTTTCCTTTCTCTCTTTCTACTTTGGTTTCTTCTGCTTTTTCTTCGTAAGAGTTCGATAGATAGTTGTTGTAAGGTTCGCCTCGCTAGAGATATCGGAACGGGAAGGCTATTTCGCGGGACCATTTGTAGCGCATTTTCTACTGTATTGACACGGCATCGTGTCTTATTTGTTTTGAACTCGTGGTTTCTTTTGTTTGTTTCTGTGGGGGGAGAACGGGTGACACGCCATAGTTATTAACTGCATGCAGACGACCCGGGTAGCTATAGAAGAGTAGATTAGTTACCAAACAGAAATGAATAATCATCATCATCATCTTCTTGTTTTTCCACGCCTCTCAAGACATTCTTTCTACCCCCTACATTCCTTTCAGCAGAAACTATCTCCAGTCCCGGCCTCAGCTGGCTGAGAAGACTGCAACACAACATGAACTATGTGCGACAACAACGAGCGCACACCACACATTCCTTTCAAGTGAGACAACACGGTGTCCTGTAGGTCGAGCGATGGCCCGCTTGATGGGTTGAGAGTCCCCCTACCAGCCCCGTGACTGTGCCGTGTTCGCCTAAGCGAGGTCTTACGATACCTCCCACACCCCCTACCATGACGCTCTCAGAGCCCCTAGGAGGGGTGCCTAGGCCCCCCGGAGCGATCGCACAAACCTCTAAGCGACTCTTATGGTCGCATCCAATGCCCCCCATCGCCCCTCTATGGCGACAATACAAAACCAACGAAAGAAGTCGGGAACGCCAAAACAAACCTAACAAACTTCGCGACCGTACATACCCCCTCCCGCAGGACGTCCAACCGCGAACAACACAAAACCTACCGATCGCTACATTGCCGGCTCGCTTAGCTTCTGCGACCGTGCCCGCCGGTGCCAACACAACACCTACAAGTCCCCTCGTGACACAGAACTGGTGGAGGAAGTTTTCGGGTGGAGGAGACGGACAATACTTTCTTTTTATCCTGTATCTAGTCATTCGCTTAGGCTTTTGGTGGAGTTTTTTCGGGGTTTTGAACTGGTGGTTTCTTTTCTTTTTTGTTTGCGATAGGGTGATACGCCATAGTCATAGACTGTATGCGGACAGCCCTGATATGTTCGACACTATGGGTGGAGGATCCATGAAATCTGTATTCTCACATAGTCAAAATAGAAATGAATAATCATCATCATCATCATCATCTTCTTGTTTTTCCCAAGGCTTGACCATCCTTAACAAGAATCATCGAACTGACCCCTACATCGCCTTCTCGAAGGCCACCCAGTGCTCCCACTGCTGCCGCTTCGGCCATCACCAACTGAAGTGCACTTTTTCCCCCCGTTGCCACATCTGCGCAGGACCCCACGCCATATTCGAGCATTTCTGTGGCAACACAGAATGCAAATGCCGTGGACGACAATGCGATCACACAGTGCTTAAGTGTGCCAATTGCGATGCTGCCCACCCTGCCAACGATCCCCTCTGCCCCATTTATTTGAAGGCCTTGGCTGATAATAACAAGAGAGTGGAGAACCTGCGTGCTGTGATGGAAGAGGGAATGGAGACTTAGGGCCCCTCGGTATTTCATCTCTTTGTTCTGCTATTGTTGTTCCCTATGTGTAAGAGTTTTGTGAGTTTGGCTTCTGTTATCTCCTTTGTCTTTTCTCTTTCCCTTTTCTTTGGTTAGTGTTCTTCGCTTTTACCTCGATTCCTTCCAGTTGTTGTAAGGTTTGCCTTGCTGGAGATGGGAAAGGGGTTCCCTGGGCTTTTCTTTTTCCTTATCGCTTAAAGTTTTTCTGCTGTCTTAACATACTGGGAGGTCACCTTGTGCTGGTCACGTTTCTTTCTTTTGGAGTTTGCTTTCCCCCACTGTTCCTTTCCTTTCCGCCCCGTCTCTTCTTTAGTTTATTCCGTGTAAGCGAGGAGGATTCGGGAACAAACCTGTGTATTTTATCTGTAAACCGTAGGACGCGCTACCGACATTAGGTCAGCTGTCTTCTACCTCCGTCATAGCTTGACATAGCTGCAAGCGGAGGTTCTTTAGACGACCCCTAGTGGGGTCGTAAAGATAAAATAAAAATGAATTTCCCCCCCCTGGTCGCTTCTTGTTTTACCGTATGAAGGGTTACCCTGACGGCACTTAGTGAAATCGCTCCTGTATTATGTGACTATGTCATATGCTCTTAATTGAGTGTGACACCCCATCCGTACATCAGTGATCCGAGGGAGGACAAGTAAAGGTCGCTTCTTGTTCACCGTATGAAGGGTTACCCTGACGGCGCTTAGTGAGATCGCTTCTGTATTACGTGACTATGTCATATACTCTTAATTGAGTGCGATGCCCCATCCATACATCAGTGAAACTGAGGGAGGACAAGTAAAGGTCGCTTCTTGTTCCGACGCCCCGTCCGTACATCAGTGAAACCGAGGGAGGACAAGTAAAGGTCGCTTCTTGTTCGCCGTATAAAGGGTTACCCTGATAGCGCTTAGCGAGATCACTCCTGTATTACGCGACTATGTCATATGCTCTTAATTGAGTGTGACGCCCCGTCCGTACATCAGTGAAACCGAGGGAGGACAAGTAAAGGTCGCTTCTTGTTCAGGTGAGGATCCTCCTCGTTAGCCCACACCCAGGCTGGTCTCTTCTGTCTTACAGCAAATGATGATTCTCTTTCAGATGCTCCAGAACCTCTACACCTTCCCGACCATACAAACCACGGCTTAGCAAGACACTTCTCTCGCGACGATACCTGAGATACATCGTCGACCACGTCAACGTTCGTCTAAGGCCCGATCGTGTTAAGCGAGCGGGTGAACAGACTCCCATGATCGGTCTCCCTTGGAGGTTACGACACAGGATTGTACTGTTGTTCCAGGCTCACTTAGCGAGCCTCCGATCACGCCACATCAACGCAATGCTCTCAGAGCTCCTAGGAGGGGTGCCCAGGCCCCCCGGAGCGTCGCCCCGATTTTACCGAGGACACAACGGTGTCCGCCCCGGTTTCCCCACAGTCGCATCACGCGACCTTTTCTTTTTCTCAGTTAAGCGACCGTACGGTCAGTGGAGGTGGAGGATTTCTTTTGTTCTACGGGTAATGCGAGCGGCAGGAGTGGAGGATTTACTGTCTTTTGTTTAGGCAAGCGGCCAGAGTGGAGGATCATCCTGTACCCTTAGCTAGCTTTTCTTGCTCTTGATTGAGTATATTGCGCCCCACTGGGGGTATGGGATGTAAAATAACAAAAATGGGAGAATAGATAAGGTCGCTTCTTGTTCCAGGACTCTCAAGAATCTCGACAACCCCCCCACCTTAGGGTGAAGATACTCCTCTTTAGCCCGCACCCGGGCTGGTCTCTTCTGTCTTGCAGCAAATGATGATTCTCTTTCAGATGCTCCAGAACCTCTACACCTTCCCGACCGTGCAAACCACAGCTTAGCGAGACACTTCCCTCGCGACGATACCCGAGATACATCGTTGACCACATCAACGTTTGTCTGAGGCCCAACCGTGTTAAGCGAGCAGGCAAACAGACTCCCACGATCGGTCTCCCTTGGAGGTTGTGACACAGGATCGTACTGTCATTCCAGGCTCACTTAGCGAGCCTCTGATCACACTACGTCAATGCGATGCTCTCAGAGCTCCTAGGAGGGGTGCCCAGGCCCCCCAGAGCGTCGCCCCGATTTTACCGAGGATGCAGTGGTGTCCGCGCCAGTTTCCCCACGGTCACATTGTGCGACCACTTCTTTTTCTCAGTTAAGCGACTATACAATCGGCGGAGGCGGAGGATTTCATTTGTTCTACGGGTAATGCGAGCGGCAGGAGTGGAGGATTTACTGTCTTTTGTTAGGTGAACGGCCGGAAGTGGAAGATCATCCTGTACCCTTAGCTAGCTTTTCTTGCTCTTGATTGAGTGTATTGTGCCCCACTGGGGGTATGGGATGTAAAATAACAAAAATGGGAGAATAGATAGGTCACTTCTTATTCCAGGGCTCTCAAGAATCTTGACAACCCCCCCACCTTGGGGTGAAGATCCTCCTCGCTTAGCGCATTCCTCTCTCACGACGATCTTTGAGATACATTGTTGTCCCCCTCTATGAAAAGCCGCGACAACAGTCACGCCCCCACAAGCGAGCAACTGAACAGCACGATACAGTGTCCTGTAGGACATGAACAGTAGTTACTGTTGACGGGTTAAGAGTCCCCCTCAGTGCCACTCGCCTTATTCGCGACCGTACTGTATACCGCGTAGACGGTTGTTCACGATGTCTCCCACACCCCCCACTCTCGCTTAGGACACAGTGGTGTCCTACCCCTCTTTCACATACTTCCTGAGCAAGAAGCGACCGTAAAACTGCTCACCTCGCTTAGCGACTGAGTGCCCTAGGCACTTGCCCCGATGAACTGCGATGCTCTCATAGCTCCTATAAGGGGTGCCCAGGCCCCCTGGAGCATTCGCACCCCGCTTCCGACCGACCAAACTATGGATGCGACCATCGCAAGCCTTGGGAAAAGGTTGCGAGCGGAAGCTGTAGAGGATTTCCTTTGTTTTTAGGAGGGTAATGCACGGCGGCAGGCGTGGAGGATTTTTCTGTCTTTTGTAAGGCAAAACGGCTAGAGTGGAGGATCATCCTGTACCCTTAGCTAGCTTTTCTTGCTCTTGATTGAGTGTATTGCACCCTACTGAGGGTATGGGATGTAAAATAACAAAATGGGAGAATAGATAAGGTCGCTTCTTGTTCCATCATCAACCACCCCGTTCGCACCAGACTACCATCATCCCAACCAACCCTATCAGAAGCGCAAAGCGCTATTACACCGGCCCCAGAATTCCAAAGCCCCCGCCCATTCAACCAAACAAACATTGCCCCACAAGACGAGTGGAACACCAACTACAGGCTCATGGAATAGGATGTGCAGTGCCTACAAATGGCCGAAGAAAACCACCTCCCAATCCAAACCCCAACCACAACCTAAACCTCCTCCTCGGGACATACCACAATCAGAGAACAAGGACACCAAGACAACCAGACCTACCAGAGCACTGCCAAGGCAATGCTCTACCTCTCCCCCTACTCCCCAACCCCCCAACACTAGAACACAGCAGAGGCCCTTCTAAACCTCTCCCCGTACAACCCAACCCCACAAGACAACATGGACATTGAAAGAGAAATCAACAGAAACCCCACCCCCCCCAGCGCACAACCAGAAGATAGTTACCCCACCTTCAAAGGATCCAGGAGCTGATTGCTCTCCACACTCTCCCTACCATCGCTCCCCCAGTCAAACAAATCCATGCACGCAGACAACTTGTCTGACACAGAATCAGACAGGACCACAAAACCCACCGTCAACAAAGGAAAGAAGAGAGCACAAATAGTGCAAAGAGAAACCTTCTCCCCAATCCCCCTATAGCCCAGATACGAACTCGCAAGCATGAAGCCAGACAACCAAGGTAAAACCTTCCAACAACTCATCGATAATGAAGACAAGAGAGTCTTCCTCAATGCAGAAACCTTCGGCAGCATGGCACAAGCCCTCAACCACATCTGGAGAAAACTAGATGATATGCATGCCGAATGACACGACCTAAACCAACAAATCAGACAGATGAACCATCAACTCAGAGACCAAACAAACAAAATTAGACACCTCAAGGCCACAGTACATAGACTAACCAGCACTGCACCCCCAGCCATACCCCTCACACAAACCCAAAGCCAATCCCAAAGCAGCAAGAAGTCCACTCCACAACCAACAGGTTCACACATAGAAACCTAAAAATCACCCAAGTCCACACAGAGCCCGTCCCCTAAAGTAGGCCCCTCAAAGCCCCCGACCATAAACCAACCCCAAAAGACATGGGCACAAAAAGCAGCAGAAGGAAACAACCCAACAACACCACCCCAAAACCAAAACCAAAACAAAAACAAAAACAAAAACAAACAAAAAGTCAAAACCTACCCGGTAGCCAGAAGAGAACTACACTCCCCAATAACAGGAGTAGTCCACCCAGAAGTAGCCAGAGCGAACCCAGAAAAACTCAGAGAAGCATACATCAAAGCGCTGGCTGAGAAAAACACGCCCACCAAACTAAGAAGCCTAACCGTCAGAGTCAACCACAAGTCCACCATCGTAATCACTACCCCGCCTATGCTGGTAGCAAGATCCCTGGTCCCATATATCGACGCCCTGAACTACGTCACTAAAGTCACAACAAACTCAGATGTCGAAAGAGAAGGATTCAGAGTCACAACAATGTTTACAGAGGTAATCATACACTCAGTGCCCACAGCACCCCTCTGAGAAATCCCCGTCAATAAACTATCCGAAGAACTCTTCTACGTCGTAGACGTCGAAATAGCAGTAGCCAGATATCTCAAAAATGAAGAAGACAGAAAGAAAAACCCATCTAGAGGAGCTTATGCAGGCATTGCAGTCACGATCACAGAAGACCAGGTCGCAAAACTAGGCCGACAAGTAGTCCTTTTCAACAAAACCTGCAAGGTAGCAAAATCCTGGAGAGCCAACCCATCATCAGTATGCTTCAGATGCTTTAAACTCGGCCATGTCAGCGCCATATACAAAGTAGAAAAAGAAGGATGTAACATCTGCGGAAACATGCACGACACCTTCCCACACCACAACACCAAAAATCACATATGCCCCCTCTGCAAATTCAATGGACCGTGCGAACACAATGGGCTCATCTGCATGAACTGTAAAGGAGATCACAAAGCAACTGACCCAAACTGCCCTAATGCGAAAGTAGCAAAGGACCTCTACATGACAGAATTGGAAGGAAAGAGAGCAGCCTGGATGGACCAAATCAATATGGAAACTGAAATGCACCCGGAATTATAAATGGAGAAATAAGGAGAAAAAATTCAGTAGGGGCTAGACCCACAGCCAGTCTTTTTTTTAAAATCCTCTAACACAACTGCAACCACTCCCAAAGCAACTTCCAATCATTAATGAATACAGCAATAACCAACAAGGTAAACGTGGTCGCCGTCCAAGAACCGCCCACCTTCAGCAATGTCCCCCTGTCACATAATAGCTTCCACAGATTCTACCCAAGTGATACAACAAGATCAAGAGTAGCCCTTTACATCAGCAAAGTATCGCCAATAAACCCCTTCCCCATCAGAAACAAAAAAGGAGACGAACAAGTGGTACGTCTCTTCGTCAATAGACACAACTTTCTAGACATCACCAACATTTACCTCCCACCCGCAACCAAAAAAGAAGACCAAAACTGGGACCAGATCTTCACCAACAACTAAAACCTAGTCCTAGGAGATTTCAACCTCCACCATGGATGGTGGGGAGCAACGAGCACCCAAGAAACAGAAAGAGCCGAGCCCATGGTAGAAAAGGCCACAGAAGAAAACTACTACCTCCTAAACGAACTAGACCAACCAACAAGACTCGGAAACACCAAAATGAACCAAAGAGGTACAATAATCGACCTCGCCCTCCTCTCCCCCATGGCCACAGAATGGAATCTAGACTGGCAGATATGCCCAGACGAATATCAGACCAACAGTGACTATGAAGTCATAGCCATCACCCTCTCAAAGCCAGGTGGTGCACAACACAAAAGAGTCACCCTCGATTACACCAAAGCAGACTGGGAAAAAGTCAAATCCAACCTGCAAAACTGGAGCCCAACCCTGTTTAACGTGCACAACCCCGATGCATGGCTAGAAAACAACAAAAACAACCTAATCGATGGTGCAAAAAAGAACAAAGCCCTGCCTATGAGAACCATCACAGTAAAATCAAAAGCCTGGTGGAACAAAGACCTAGATGAAGCTAGAAAACAAATGACACAAGCAAGGTACGAAGCTAAAAGGAATAAAGGGTCAGAAAAAGCCTAGGAAGACTACCAAAACAAGAAAAAAGCATTCAGAAAACTGGTCCATTCCACCAAAAAGGACCACTGGAACAACTTCCTGCAAGAGGCTACACTCAAAGACCTCTGGACAGCCCTACGATACACACGACCAGTAAGAGACTACCCCCTCCCGCCTATAAATAATGCAGAAACCCCAGATCAAAAAGCCCAGGCACTGATCGATCACTATTTCCCGGAAGAAGCAGAGGAGCCCCTCCTCCCCCCTCTCCAGTCCCCAGATGAAACAGAAAACATCTCCCCAGAAGAGATCAGATACACCCCATGCAACACCTCCAATACCACCGCACCGGGCCCAGACGAAATACAGTACACCTTCTGGAAGAACGTCCACAAGGCAAACAACACCATCCTACCAAAACTCCTCAACCCCGTATTGGTACATGGGGTCCACCCCTCCAACTTCAAGAGGACCCTAGGAATAGCCATACCAAAACCCAAGAAACCAAGCTACTCAGACCCAAACGCATACCGGTGCATCTTTCCGATCTACACCTTAGCAAAGATACTGGAGAAAGTAGTAGCGACATGACTATCCCAGCACATAGTAGACCATCAGATGATCACAGAAAACTAGTACAGAGCCCTGCCAGGCTGCTCAACAATCGATGCAGTTAACGCCCTAAAACATGACATTAGAGACGCAAAAAACAGGGGAAAAAAGGTCACCCTCCTTTTCATGGACATCGAAAAAGGATTCGATAGAGTCAACATACAAAAGCTCCTAAAAATCTTGAAGGACAACAACACCCCAAAGTATATCCAGCACTGGATAGCCTCCTTCCTAGCCAATAGACAACTCACCTTCCTAGATCGAGGAACAAAGTCAACCTTCAAATCAATAAAAATAGGAGTCCCTTAGGGATTGCCCATTTCCCCCCTCCTTTTTAACATATATGTTGCGGAACTGACAAGAGACAGCGGGGCAGTAAAACTTTACATGTATGTAGATGATCTGTGTATTATGGCAGAAAGTGACAGTTATGAAGAAAATGTCAGAATCCTAGAAGAACACTGCAGAGGGCAGCTTCAAAAAACGTTGGACCAACTTAAGCTATCACTATCTGAGGGAAAAACAGAACTCCAGCACGTCAGCCCAGGACAGCAAGACCCCAAACCAACCATCAAAGTCCCAGGAAAAGACTACCAGCACCAAGAAAAGGTCAAATACCTCGGCATCATCATCGACTAAAAGGAAGGAGTACTGGTGCACTGTCAGCACAGAACCTGGAGCACTCAGGCAGCCCTCACCAGAATCTCAAGGCTCTCATCAGGAGGCAAGGGACTAAACCTGGCCATGGGGCTAAAACTTGTCAAAGCAGTAGTCCTACCCTCAATGCTGTATGGAGCAGACACCTTCCACCCCTACAACATCACCGAAAAAACCTACAAAACCCTTGACAGCATGATTGCCGCAGCAGCCAAATGGGCATGTGGAATGTTCAGGAATACCAGCAACTGAAAAGCAATGACCAAAGCAAACATATGGCCCGCCGACCTCCAGATCATAAGGTACCAAGCCAACTATGGCGCAAGGCTGCTCACCATAGGACCAGAACACCAAAACTACCGAAGGCTCCCACCCATGCCAGGAAGAAACAAAAACAGAACCAAGTCCCCAAAAGCGCCCACATAGAAAGTAGAACCAGAGGGACAACACTCCAGGAAAAGGATGCTACAACTAGATGCAATGATCCACATGATCAAAGAAGACCTAGGGACGAACACCCTCTCCTCCTACCAACTCCCCCCCACCTCCAGACCCTGGCTGATCAGCGCAAAAGGCAGACCGAACCTAGAACCCTTCCCAGACAGCAAGGAAAAAGCCATCGAACAGCACCCAAAAAACCACCCCCACGGTCAGCTTACCCTGTACACAGACGCCTCGCAAGTGGGGAAAAACAGCCAAGTCGGTAATGCAGTAGTAGCCTACCTTAACAACAAACAAATCGGAGGAAAGTCGAAAACCCTCAGAAGTGGGGTACACATCTTCGACGGAGAACTCGACGCAATACAGGAAGTGCTCGCACTAGCTACCAAGCTAAGAGACAAAAAAGACTTCAACACCGCAAAGATCTACACCGATAGTCAGGCTGCACTGATAGCCACCACAAACCCCTACCCGAGCCCCACATAGTACATAGCCAAAAAAATCTTCGACCTTAACCTGGACCTAGCACAACGTGGAATATCAGTTACACTAGCGTAGGTCCCAGCTCACAAAGGTATCGAAGGAAACGAAAAAGCGGACCAGATCGCGAAAGCTAAGTCGAAAAAACCAGAGCTGAAAAACGAGAAAGGAGCCAGCAAAGACAAGCGAAGACTCATAACATGAAGCAACATCTAAACGAAAACCAAGACAAGACTAAGGAAAGCTTTTGAGGACTTCGCAGGCAAACTGATCCCCAAGACCGACCCCTACAGCACCCTCGACAAGTACACTGCCTCAAGAGCGTACCAGTTCCGGACAGGACATGCATACATACCCAACCTCCTACACTACCACAGAGAATAGAACATCTGCGTCTGCGGACAAAAACAGAGCGTCGAACACTACCTCATCAAATGCGAATCCCGCACAGCCTGGAGACACCTGATACGGAAGAACACAGTAGAGGACATATTGTACAAGAACACCGATCTATGGATGAAACTAGTTGAACTTGGCCTTGGAAGACCGCCTGACCCCCCACCCGAACCCCTGAAGATAGTGATAGCGAAAAGAGGAGGATCTAGCAGGACGGAGTAAGGTGTAGAACATGGTAGAGCTAGATTGACTTTCTTTTGCAATTTTTCTTCTTCTCTCCCTTTTTTCCTTTTTCTTTCCTTTTTTCCTTTTTCATCTTTTTATGGCACGAGTAGGCGGAGGACTATCCTGTTTTCTCTGGTTATGTTCTTGCTTTTAATTAAGTGTAAACGCCCTGCTGGAGGAAACTGGGATGTAAAATAACAATAATGGGAAAATCATATAAGATCGCTTCTTATTCTTTCCTTTCCTTTCCTCTTTAGTCTACAGACTACCTATGAGCCTTAAGAATATATTTGTTCTTACTCTCGAACTTTGCTCTCTCTCTTCTCTACGACATAGGAAAGTGTATTTGTAGATCCAGACTTAGATTACGTTGAGATATCTGAGTTTACTCAGTAAGACGTTTCTTTATTGAGTGGCACTTGCACTTTACCGAGCCTTTCCATTCCAAGAAGACACCTGCTGTAACATTCCCTATGCACCCAAAGAAGAATCTACAACTCCCCCATAAACTAAACTATCTAACACTGAGATAATAGAAGAAGAAATTGAACATGCACTAAGAGGAACCTCGCACATAACAGCCCCAGGACCCAATCAAATACAGTATACCTTGTAGAAAAACCTACACTTAACAACCCTACACATCCTTTCTAAGCTGCTAAGCCTACTACTGCAACACAGTGTATACCCTAGAACCTTCAAACGAACCCTAGGAATAGCCATCCTGAAGTCAAAGAAACTAGACTACACATCACTAAACACCTACTAGTGTCTCTTCCTAATAGACACACTGGGCAAAATCTTGGAAAAAGTGGTAGTGACCAGACTATTACATATAGCCATATACAGCAGAATGATAAACCTAAATCAGTATGTAGCCCTGCTAGGAAGGTCTACAATCGATGCAGTAAATGCTATCAAACATGAAGCAAGGATTAAACTTAGCCTTGGGAACAAAGTGACCCTACTTTTTGTGGATATCAAAAAAGGTTTCAACATAGTGAACTATGACATCCTACTAAAGGTCCTTCAGGAGTATGACACACTAGAATATCTCATAGCCTAGACAAAATCCTTCCTAAGTACCAGAGAGCTAGCCTTCTTAGGCAAAGGAGTGAAAACAAGCTTCAGAAAAGTTCACACCAGGGTTCTGCAGGGATCTCCCATCTCCCCCCTCCTTTTTAATATATACATTGAGTTGCTCACAAGAGACAGCAGGGCAGATGCAAAGTTGTTTATCTATGTTGATGATCTATATATATTAGTCTTAGGGAAAAGTTTTGAGGAGAACAAAAAGAAGTTAGAAAGGTTCTACAGAGAAGAACTAAGCAAAAGACTAGAATAAAGGAAACTATCACTATCAGAGGGAAAAACTGAAATGCAGTACCTGTACCTAGGAAATGAGGAAGTCCCAGAAATTACTGTTTAATGAACAATCATCAAACACTCGTCATACCTATGGTACCTCAGAGTCATAATAGATGAGATAAAACATACCTTACGCATACCCAATATAGAACAGGAGTAGCAAGGGATGTGCTCACTAGACTCCAAAGGCTATCCACAGAAACCAGAGGACTGTTGCCCTTTATGGCCCTGAAACTGGTAAAGGCGGTAATCATCCCATCGTTAATGTATGGAGCAGACACCTTCTACCCCCATAGGATAACCTAAATAGTGCTAAGCACCCTAGATAGCATACCAGCTGCAGTAGCAAAGTGGGTATGTAGAATGCACAAATTAGCCAACAACAAGAAAAGCCTAATCGAAGCAAAAATACCCCCAGCTAAACTTCAGATCTAGAGATACCAAGGAAACTATAGAGCAACGATACTCACCATCGATGAAATACACCCAAACTACAGTAGACTGCCAAACATGCTAGGAAGAGGCCAAGATAAGTACTGCCTACCAAAAACCCCTTCATGGTGTACTACAGAATTGTCATTGGTGTCTATAATAAGGCAACTACAAATCAATGCAATGATCTTAACTATGAAGGAAAGCATAGGAGGAGAAACCCTCTTGAACTACACAGTCCTACATCCTGTAAGACCATGGCCAATTGTAATAGAGGGAAGACTAATGGTTAAAAAGTTCCTAGAAAAGGAAGAAGCTATAAAAACCTGGCTGAGAATTTTCCCCCCAGATACAATCGCAATTTTCATGGATACATCCAAAGTAAGCAACAAAAACTAAGTACGAATGGTAGCAGTACTATACTATGATATAAAAGAAAGAAAATGAGTCACCAAATCCCTAGGATCTTAAGTCCAAGTCTTCGACAGCAAATTAGAGGCCATACAAGTAGTAGTACAGCTAACCTACGAATAGACCAAAACCTGTAAAAAAGTATGCATGCTACAAATCTTCTCAGACAGCCAAGTGGCAATAATAGCAGTTGCCAACCTAATACCAGCACCAACCCAACACATCACCTAGGAGATCTTCGAGATCAACCAAAAACTGAAGAAAAGAAACATAAAAACAATCCTTGAATAGGTAATAGGTCACCAGGGAATCGAAGGAAATAAAAAGGTAGACTAGCTAGCAAAAATCAAATCCAAAAAGACAGAACAGAAAAAAGCCAAAAACCAAGGAATGAAAAGGGAATCTGCAGGTCAACAATCTAAAGAGAAACCAAAGACTGCCTATGGAAGCGCTTTAAGCAATATCCTAGAAAACTAATCGAAAAGAAAGTTGACCTGTACACGGTAATGGATAAATACCAAGCATTGAGGGCCTTCTAGTTCTGAATAGGCTACTGCTATACCCAAACCTCCTTTACTTCAATAGAGAAAGCAACATCTGTATCTGTAACATAGCCCAGTCAGTGTAGCACTATCTCCTCAAGTGTAAATGAATAAGCGAACTACAAACACTCTATCAAGGAAAGGACCTAGACCACATCCTATACTGAGATCTAGACCTCTAGAAAACATTGGTTAATAAAGGACTAGGAAAGCCCATGGACAGGACTCGAAACTTAACCCCCCCCTAGTAGTGAAAGTAGAAAGAGCAAGGTAGAATTTTATGATAAAACTTAGGATAGAATGTTATCTCATGAGAAGGAAGGACTGCTTTGGAAATTAGCAGAGGATCTCCTTTTTTCTTTTTTGGTAGGTTTTTTTGTTTTTTCTTTTTTTATTTTTTCTTTTTACTTTCCTTTATCACTTCTAAAAAGGCAGAATGAGTTATCTTTCATCTTTTGGTTATGTCTTTACTTTCAATTAAGTGTAAACACCCTGCTGGAGGATGAAAAGATGTAAAACTATAGCATAGGGAAATAAATGTCATTCTCTTTCTTCTTCATACAGTATCTTAGGTATACACCATAGGAATAAAGAGTTATTCCCATAAACCTTCAGCACATCATTACCTTACTCTATGTACACCTCTTGAGTCCTCTAAAAAGTTGTGTATCTTCTTCTATCCTGATTTACCCCCAAACCCTGATATAGACTGAGGATCAGTTGTATCGCTGAAGGAGTTGTCCTTTACATATAGTCATACAACATAGGAGCAAACTTGCTAATCACTATTACGGTAACCCTTCATACTGCTAAGAAGAAATAAGAGGTTTGCTTCTTCCTATAGTAGACTAAGCATAAGTAGAGTATACTACCACAATTAAGGGCCTATGACATAACTGCGTCTACAGGAGCAAATTTGCTAAGCACTATCAGGGTAACCCTTCATCCAGCTATTGAGGTTATTGGTCACATTCACTTACATGGACTGAGCCAGTAATTAGGCAACTATGCTTGGTCAGGGAAAAGTCACTTATGCTATAAAACCTGTAACCAATTAGGAAATCGTAGTATATTACTAGTGACATAACTGGAATTTAAACCTATAACATTGTGTATTACTGTACAATAACACCAGGACAGCCATACTACTAGACCATCCTCACATCAAGAAGAAAGAAGATGATTTTTTATTCCCTATACTATAGTTTTACATCTTTCCCATGCTCCAGCCAGGCATTTACACTTATCTAAAAGTAGAGACATAACTGAAGGATAAAAGATAACTCACACCATTAAAAATGTTAATGTAATAAGAAAAGTTCCCTCCACCTACTCGTAAGAAGAAAGAAGAGATTTACTGCTTCCTAAGGTACACTGAGCATGGGTGGGATGTACTACCACAATTAATGCCCTATAATATAACCATGTACATAGGAGCAAACTTACTAATCACTATCAGGGTAACTCTTTAAATGGCTATTGAGGTCATTAGTCGTATTCGCTTACATAGACTAAACCAGTAATTAGGTAACTATGTATGGTTGAGGAAAACTCAGATATGCTTACAAAACCTGTAAATAACTTGAGAGGCATAGTATAGAATAAGGCAAGTAGGATTTGAACCTGTAAAGGACAACTCCTTCAGCGATACAACTGATGCTCAGTCTGTATCGGGGGTTTTGGGTAAATCAGGATAGAAGAAGACACACAACTCTGTAGAGGACTTCAAGAGGTGCGCATTGAGCGAGGCAATGATATGCTGAAGGTTTATGGGAATAACTCTTTATTCCTAAGGTGTATACTTAAGATACTGCGTGAAGAAGAAAGAGAAAGAAATACAGGACCACACGATTTCCATCTCTTTTATACCAACGGCCAAGAGCACTGCCTCCCTTCTAGAGCAGTCTCTGTAAAACCTGTTTTGTCCACATGACCCTTTCCCATACGTCACTTAATCTAAACACTGTTCTCATGACCTCCGCAAGGCAGACAGCTAAACATGAGTGACCATACATGACTGAGTGATAATTCATGATTCATAACGCGGAATTCCAAAGAACACCAATAACAACAGAAAACACAAGGAGAATATAACAAGTAGGAAAGTACATGACCACGGTTCATTACAGAACCTACAACATTATAAGTTACCATATAACAACACCAGGACAGCCATACCACTAGACCATCTTTACCTTAAGAAGAAATAAGAGGCTTTGCACTTCCCTCAGATCACTAATATATGGTCAGGGCATCCCATAAACTTAATTGCATATGATGTATTTACATAATACATAACTGAAATTACTAAGTAACTGTAGGTTGAATCGCTGATTACCCTTCTTAGGACTATCAGATAGTCAGGGAAATTTGCTTAAGCTATAAGACCTGAAACTAACCAGTAATTCATGGTATAGAATGAGCTAAGTGGTATTTGAACCTACAACATTCTGCATTACCACACAATAATACTAGGATAGATATACCACTAGACTATCATCACCTCAAAAGAAAGAAGAGGAATGGAGCCTACATCAGTTACTATTGTATAGCCAGGATGTTTATACAAACTTAAATGCTAGGATATAGCTATAATACATAGGAGCGATCTTGCTAAGCACCATCCAGGTAACCCTTTATATAGCTATTGTGATCATCAGTTATATTCACTAATAAGAGATAGGATAATAGGCTAAACTCCCTAAGTGAGCCCATATTAAATCACTGATTACCCTTCTGAGGACTATCGCACAGTTAGGGAAATTTACTGAAGTTATAAAACCTGAAACCAAATAGTAATTCGTGGTATGGTAAGAGGCAAGTGGGATTTAAACCTATGACATTGCATATTACCACACAACAATACTAGGACACAGAAGAAAAAAGAGGATATGCTTTTCCCTCACTTCACTATTATATAGGTAGGGTATATATACAAACTTAATTGCAAAGACATAGCCATATATATAGGAGCAATCTCACTAAGTGCCATCAGGGTAACTATTTATATTTCCATTGAGGTCATCAGTTGCATTTGCTTACAAGGACTAAACCAGTAATTGGGCAACCTTGCACAGTCAGGGAAAACTTACTTACACTATAAAACCTGGGACCAACTAGAAATTCATGGTATAGAATGAGGCAAGTAGGATTTAAACATAGAAGAATGAAGAGGAATATGTCCTCCCTCAGTCACTGTGATGCAAGCTAGGTGTAGCAGCCAATTAAGCCCCTATGACATAGCTACACATTCAGGAGCAAACTTTGCTAAGTACTGTCAGGGTAACCCTTTATACAGCTATTGTGATTATCGGTCATATTTGCTTATAATAGATAATATAACAGGCTAAACTAGCTTAGTGAGCTCAGGTTAAATTGCTGATTACCCTTCTTAGGACTATCATATAGTCAGGGAAATTTTCTTAAGCTATAAAACCTAAAACTAACTAGTAATTCATGGTATAGAATAGAAGAAAGAATAGGATATTCACCTCCCTCGATCACTGATGTTATAGATAGGGCATTATATAAACTTAATTATATATGATATAGTCATGATAACTCAGGAGTGAACTTACTAAGCACTATTAGGGTAAGCCTTCATATGGCCCAGAAGAAAGAAGAGGATATGCTTCTCCCTCAGTTTACTCTGGTATAGGTGGGGTGTGTACACAAACTTAATTGTAAAGACATAGCCACATATATAGGCGCAATCTCGCTAAGTGCTGTCATATTAACCCTTCATATAGCTATTAAGGTCATTAGTCGCATTTGCTTACAAGGACTGAACCAGTAATTAGGCAACCTTGCACAGTCAGGGAAAACTTACTTACACTACAAAACATATAACTAACCAGAAATTTGTGGTATGGAATGAGGTGAGTGGGATTTAAACCCACGACATTGTGCATTGCTACACAATAACACCAGGATAGCTATACTAATAGAACATCCACACCCCTAGAAGAAAGAAGAGGATATACTTCTTTGTCATTTCAATATTATATATATAGGGCATAGAAGAAAGAAGCATATTTTGGATTCCACTCGATTACTATCGTACAGGCAGGAAGTCACACTCAATTAGGATCATATGACCTAGCCATATTATGTAGGAGCATTCTCACTAAGTGCTGTCATGGTAACCCTTCATACAGCTATTAAGGTCATCGGTCATATTCACTTACGATAGACATAACAACAGGCTAAACTCTGTAAGCGAGCTCAGGTTAAATTGCTGATTACCCTTCTTATGACTATTGTATAGTCAGGGAAATTTGCCAAAGCTATAAAACCTGAACCAATAAGTAATTCATGGTATGGGAATGGATGAGCAGGAATTGAACCCACAATATTGTACATTAAAATACAATGGCTGCCAGAGCATGTATACCACTAGACTATACCCTCACCTCACACAAGAAAGAAGTGTATTTGGGCTTCCCCTCAATCACTATTATAGGGATAGGATATTGCACAAACTTAATTGCATATAACCTATTTGCACTATGTAGGAGCATCTAGTTTTTACTGTCATTCGCTAAGCACCATCAGGGTAACCCTTCATATGGCCACGGAAGAAAGAAGACAACATACTTCTTCCTCAGTTCACTATTGTATAGGTAGGGCATATACACAAACCTAATTACAAAGATATATCCACATATATAGGAGCAATCTCGGTAAGCACTGTTAGGGTAACCCTTCATACAGCTGGAAGAAAGAAGGGACATGCTTCTCCCTTGGTTCACTATTGTATAGGTAGGGCATGTACACAAACTTAATTACAAAGACATAGCCACATACATATGAGTGATCTCACTAAGCACCATTAGGGTAACCCTTCATATAGCCTAGAAGAAAGAAGAGAAATAGAGGACTGTGCAGATTTCTCCTTCTTTTATACTAACTGCCAAGAGCACTACCTCCCTTCTACAGTAGTCTCTTCAAAACCTGTTTTGTCTACATGACCCTTTTCCATACATCATTCAATCTAAACACTATTCTTATGACCTCCACAAGGCAGACAGATAAATATCATTAATAATACATGACCAAGTGATAATCTATAATTCATAATATAGAATTGCAAAGAACTGTAAAGGACAACTCCTTCAGCGATACAACTGATGCTCAGTCTGTATTAGGGTTTTAGGGGTGAATTAGGATAGAAGAAGATACACAACTCTTTAGAGGACTCAAGAGGTGTGCATTGAGTAAGGCAATAATGTGCTGAAGGTTTGTGGGAATAACTCTTTATTCCTAAGTTGTATACTTAAGATACTATGTAAAGAAGAAAGAAAGGAAATCAAGACCGCAAGATTTCCTTCTCTTTTATACCAACTGCCAAGAGCACTACCTCCCTTCTAAAGTAGTCTCTGTAAAACCTGTTTTGTCCACATGACCCTTTTTCATATATCATTCAATCTAAACACTGTTCTCATGACCTCTGCAAGGCAGACAGCTAAACATGAGTGACCATACATAACCGAGTGACAATTCATGATTTGTAATGCAGAATTCCAAAGAACATCACTGATAATAGGAAATACAAGGAGAATATAACAGGTGGGAAAGTACATGACCACAGTTCATTACAGTATCCCCCTCTTTAAGCTAGAACTCCTGTGACAGCTAGGAATACCTCTTTTCTCAGGTGGTCATCTCTTACATTCTCCACTATCCAGTGCAATCTTTCCCTAAGATTTCTAAGCCAGATATGTAGGGGTATCAGTGGACAATACTGGCACACTGCTGAGTCACTCTCAACTATCTCTGGTGGTGCCTCAGGTAGGTTTTCCTCCTTGATCTCCAGGAGCTGGGGATTGATAGGAGCTGTTGGTACCAGTGGGGGGTGTATCTACTAGGACTAGCGGATACTTTCGATATTGGTGTATACTGCCAATAAGGTTTCTCAGGGTCCACCTTGATCACTAGTGAACCAAGGGGTGATATGGGGGAAATAGGTGGCAATGCCTGTTCCTCCCATTGCTGGAATTGTTGGTTCAAGGTAAACTGTAGTTGTGGAGTATAAAGCTGTGGCTCCTAGGGCTGGGGTCTATCTTGGGATAGCACTGGTGCCCAACTTTGGTTTGCGATGGTTCTAAGACCCAATGACAGAGGGTCTTTGAGGGGTTCCTCCTTCACTGTACTATCTTTAGGGGAGGTGCAAATTCATCCATACTGGTTGAAAACAGGTATGACCATGGTAGGGGATGGGGAAATTTCTGTCATTTATTCATGTCTATCATAACTTGGGCTTGTTGGGGAAGTAGTGGTAGAACTCATTGATGAGCTCCTGGGAGTGCTCAAGGTTCTAGGAAGGCTCCTACATAGGCTTGGAGTAGCTGACCTATTTGACAAGGTAGTGAAGAGTGCCACCTTGAAGGCATTTAGAGTCGAGAACACTCTCAACTTCATACTCTTAAACTCCTTCAATGACAATCAGAGGAGGTGGAGGATTTCGATAGCCTAGGACTAGTTTATGTTTGCTTACTAGTTCTAGTAGAGAGATGTGGAAGACTAGATGGATCTTCACAGAGTGAGGAAGCTTGAGTTTATATGCTCGAGTTCCAACTCTTGCTAGAACCTTGAATGGACCGAGTCTTTTGTGATCAAGTTTCTTGGATGGCCTCTGAGTGTACAGATTTCTGGTATTCAGCCAAACCTTTTCTCCAACTTCTATCACAGGTGCCAGTTTTCTTGACTTGTCTGCCACTTCCTTCTGGCTTGCTTGTGCATAAGCGATTTCTGCCCTGCATAAGTCATGCGCTTCCTGCAGCCTAGTAGCCAGATGCTTAACACTTTCAGGGGTGTTTGACCTTCTCCTAAGGTCTATGTCTATTGCAAAGTGTAGGTGGTATCTATAGTTTACATAGAATAGGCTAACCTTCATAGTTGCTGAAACTTGGTTATTGTAGCTGAACTCTATAAGGGGAAGCAGGGATGCCTAATCATCCTGCTGATAATAGCAGTAAATCTGTAGATACTGTTCTAGAACTGAGTTTGTTCTTTCTGTCTGACTATCTGTCTAGGGGTGGTATGCTGTGCTGAGATTGCTTTTAATTTTCAAAGCTTTGCATAGGGATTTCCAGAATTCTAAAACAAACTAAGTCCTACGATCAGAGGTAATGTCTCTTGGCAACCCATGGTGTTTCCATATATGATGTAGGTACAGGGTTGCTACATCTTCGCTTATCACATTTTCTGTTGTAGGGATGTAGTGCGCCATTTTGGTCAGGCAATCCACTACTACAAGGATTGCATCACATTCATTACTTGTTAGCAATCCCACTATAAAGTCCATGGATACCGAATTCCAGGGTTTTTCAGGTATCTCTAGGGGTTTCAAAGTGCCAAAAGGTGCATGCCTGACAGGCTTCACTCTCATGCACACTTCGCAATGGCTGATGTATCAGCTGATATATTTCCGCAATCCTGGCCAAAAATAATTCCTTGTTACTAACTCATATGTTTTGGCTCTTCCAGGGTATCCGGTGGCTATGTGATCATGGTTCTATTAGAGTACTTCCAGTTTTAGGTCCAGATTATCAGGGATACTGACTAGGTTGTTATACAATAACAATCCTTCCCTGATCACTTAATCTGACAGTTCCGCATATTTCGAAGACTTTTCTGCTTTCTGCAGGGCCTGCAGGATAGACTTTGTAGCAGGGTCCTTGTCATAAGACCTTTTGACTTTTTCTTCAAAATCTTGATTTCTTTCCACTTCTACCATATCTAAGAGGATGCGCAGTTCTGAGCTCGCTTATAATGCAGGGTCCAAGTGGCGGGGTTAGATGATCATCTGTTCCTAATAAGCAAGACGTTCGCCCTATTCCTTCAGAAGATCTCTGGATATTCTGGTTAAAGAATCAGGTTTTCCTTCCTATTTCCCTAGTCGATAGTATATCTGGAAGTTGAACTTTGATAGGGACTCATACCACCTTGCTTGTCGGTGATTCAAAGTTCTCTTGGTCATAAAGTATTCCAAGTTCTTGTGATCTGTTATCACTTGAACTGGGAACTTTGAGTATGCAATATGCCATTCCCACTCTGAAAATGTGAGAATGACTGCTAACAGTTCCTTATCATACATAGGATAGTTGTACTGTGCAGGGTTAAACTTTCTAGAGAAGTATGCTACTGGGTGCAAAACCTGTTTTCCATCCTCATGCTGGAATTTCTGGAAAAGGATGCCCACTACTACATGATCCGATGCATCTATTTCCACAATAACCAGTTTTTCTAGGTTGAAGTATCTCAGGGTTGGCGCTGATGTGAATGCTTCTTTGAGACTTATAAAAGCAGCATTTGCTTCCTTCATCTATTTGAACTTTTGGTCCTTTTTCAATCACTTTGTGATCGGTGATACTACTCTTAAGTATCCTTCAATGAATCTCTGGTAGAAGTTTGCAAATCCTAGAAACATCTGAATGTCCTTGACTGACTTTGGTGTTTCCCATCCAAGTACTACTTCTACCTTTTTGTAGTCCATGGTGATGCCTTCTGGGGAAATGATATATCCGAGGAATTCCATTTTAGCGATATGGAATTCACATTTCTCAGGTTTGCAATAAACTTTGTTTTCCCCAAGTTTCCTCAAAACTGTCTGCACATAGCTGATGTGCTCTTCCAGGGTTTTTGAAAAGATCAATATGTCATCTAGGTAGACAACACAGAAAACATCCAAATGATCTTTTAGGATGTCATTGATAAATGCTTGGAACATTGCTGGTGCATTTGTGAGACCAAAATGTATAACCTTGTACTCATAATGACCATACCTAGTGCGGAATGTGGTCTTCCATTCCTCACCTTCTGCTATTCTGACTGAATTATATACCTGTCTTAGATCTAACTTAGTATAGATCTTTGCCTCTTTCAACTATTCTAATATTTCCTGGATTAATGGCAATGGATAGCGATTTTTGATCGTGACCTTGTTGAGTCCTCGATAATCTACATATAGGTAGAGGGATCTATCCTTCTTTTACACAAATAATATGGGTGTGCCAGCTGGAGACTGCGACTCCTGGATGAATTCTTTCACTAGGTTCTCTTTCAGGTACTTCCTTAGCTCTTGCAGCTGTACCTCTGATAGTCCATAGGTAGGTAACTATAGCAGTTTACCCCCTTCAATCAAGGGAATCTTGTGATCGATTTTCCAATGTGGTGGTAAGGTATCCCCTTCTTCTTTATCAAAAAGATGCAAATATTCATGGTACTCCTCTGGTACCAACTTCTCTGGCAGTATTGTTTCTGTTGCCTCCCTTCCCTCAGTGGATTCTGCAACACTAATGGTATATAGCTTGCTGTCTTTCCTTGCTGCTATTCTCTCAAAGGGTACTGCTCCAACAGTGGTAATGTTGATTCCACTTCTCCCCTCCTCTTCCAGGAAGGTGAGCTGATTTCTCTTGAAATCCAATTGTGCTTGATGGTGCTGTAGCCACTGCAATCCTAACAGGATATGATAGTCCGCTAACTTCATGATATAGAACAACACCTGTTCTCTTCTTGGTCCAACCTAGATTTCCACTTTGGTGGCCTTGGTGATTTGTCTGCTACTTGCTTATCTTCCATCGATGACTGTTAAGGTCCTTGGGGTCTCTAACTTTGACATAGCAAAACTATTTCTTTGTACAAATGTTTCATACATAAATGTGAAACTAGTTGCCCTTGTATCTAATAGGGCATAACACTTCATAGTGTTATTCAATGTTGCTTGGACTATCAAATGTTCTCCTTCTGAAAACATTTCTGACTTTTCTATTCTGGTGGCTTTCTGGGTAAGATTTTTCCCCTGGGGTTTCCTCAAAGCTAGACCACCATCTAGCTCTGATTCTTGGAGTTTCCTGACTGAATTGTAATAGTTACCACTTTCACCCTAGTGGTCCTTGACTCTTTGCTGGTTTCCTTCTTTGGACAGTTCCTAGTATAATGTCCCTCTTTGCCGCAACTGAAATACAAGCCTTTGTTCTTATGGCGATCCCTCTCTTCCTAAGTGATCTTTTCTTTTTCCTAATATTGTCCCCTCTGGCAGTAGCTGCTGAACTTGTTCTGTTTCTTGAAGCTTTACTTCCACTGTTCCTCTTGGGACTTGCTGGTACATTTCTCTTCCTTTTTTGGGATTGACTCAAGTTGACTTTCTAACTGGATACACAGTTGTATGAACTCTGAGTATGTCTTAGAGAGATTCGACTAGTGGGCTAGGGCTTTATGGATCTTTCCTTTCAGTCCTTTCTTGAACAGGAGTATCTTCATCCTGTCATCTTCAGGTAGACTGGCATTGAATGCGAGACTATCAAAGTCAGCATAATACTCAGACACGTTCCCCTTCTGTCTGAGGTTTTCTATCTGCCGGTAAGCAGTATTGTCCTTATCTAGATTATCATATGCCTTCCTTAAGGCTTCTTCAAAGGCTGACCATGTTTCCTCAGGTGCTTTTTCATTCTTAGAGTTCTTCAGCCTTCTGGTGATGTACCACTTTTGTGCTAGTCCCCTCAGGAATGATGCTGCCCACTTGATCTTGTGGCCTTTACCCTCAAATCTGTCCTTATTGACCTCGAAGGTGTCTATACACCTGGTGATGAATAGGTCTAGCTGGGCACGATCCTTTCTATCGAATACTTCAGGTTCCTCAAGCTTTACTAACTTAGGCATTTCTTGTACTTGCTGTTGCTCCTCTTCTAGTTCTTATTGCAGGGTATCGATCCTTAGCTGGAGTGTGACCCATTCTTGTCTCAGACTCTCAAGTTGTTTGCTTTCTGGTACCCCAGGTTTTTGATATGTTGCTGATCTGTAACTTACTATTGTCTTAGGACCGTGATCTCTTGCTCCTAGTCAATACTGGAATTGTAGTGTTCTCTGATCCAGTCTCTGATACTTTGGTACTGTGGAATAGCTTGGGTTTTATTGTGGTTGTAGATATCTCACCAGAACTGTAGTTCTTCTAGGTTTAGGATAGGATATGCCTCTTCTATATCCTCTGGTAGATCTGGAAGCTTCTCCTTGGTAGACATTGACTAATGCCGATACCTTTTTGCTGCTAGGAACTCATCAATAATAGGATCTAGGATGGTGAGTAGGAAGATTCTGAGTTTGTCAAGCTGGACTGGGGTAATAGGGTGGTTCTGATGTAGCACAATAAGATTATCCTTGTACAGATAGAGAACAATCTCATCTTTGCTCTCCTGGTGTACTGGCTGTATCTGGGAGAATAGTGACTTTAACTTTAAGGTTGTCAACCTTAGCTTTCTTAAGATGTTCTAGGAATTTAAGGGCAGCATCCTCCAATTCCTCATCTAGCAGAAAACTTGCAGCTATAGCGTCAATATCTGACCACAGGCACAAGCATAGCACTGGTACTTTTCCTGGGTCTGGGGTAACTATTACCAATTGCAGTATCTGGTGCTCAGTGGTTAAAGTAGATCCTGTCATCCTAATAATCATTGCAGTGATAGTCTTTGCAGAAGAATCTGTGGATTTGCCTGTCGCAGTTTCTAATACAGAAACCCTTTTTCCACTGTGGCCTAGTTGCCTTCTCAAGTTCCTGCTACTCCCTAGTCTTGCAGCATAGGTGGTGGTCGATAGGGTTGACTTTGCAACGGCAGATGCTGCACTAAACCTTCTGAGCTTTTGCCGGTCTCTCAGAAAATACCTTTGGTGATGCTGGTCTCTGTGCAGGCCTAGCCTAGACCTCTGCACTGAAATGGACTCTGCGATTCCTGTTCTAGGGGGTAGGATTTACAGGTCTTTGGGTTCTTCTGGAGGAAGCAGGTTCTTGTCTTGTAGCAGCCTAGTAATTTCCTCGATAGGGAACTAGGGTTCCTCTCCTTGGAAGTTCTAGTTAACTGGGGATAACATCCAACATCACCTGAACTCTCATGTATCTTCTTCGATGGTGATTTCTGATAAGATACAGTATAGTGTAAAGGACAACTCCTTCAGCGATACAACTGATGCTCAGTCTGTATCGGGGTTTCAGGGGTAAATCAGGATGGAAGAAGATACACAACTCTTTAGAGGACTTAAGAGGTACGCATTGAGCGAGGCAATGATGTGCTGAAGGTTTGTAGGAATAACTCTTTATTCCTAAGGTGTATACTTAAGATACTATATAAAGAAGAAAGAAAGGAAATACAAGACTATGAGATTTCCTTCTCTTTTATACCAACTGCCAAGAGCACTGCCTCCCTTCTAGAGTAGTCTCTGTAAAACCTGTTTTGTCCACATAACCCTTTTTCATATATCATTCAATCTAAACACTATTCTCATAACCTACGCAAGGCAGATAGCTAAACATGAGTGACCATATATGACCGAGTGACAATTCATGATTTGTAATGAAGAATTCCAAAGAACATCACTGATAATAGGAAACACAAGGAGAATATAACAGGTGGGAAAGTACATGACCACGGTTCATTACAAGAATAATAATAATAATAGGAAATTTAAGCAGAATACAACAAATAGGAAAGTACATAACTACAGTTCATTACAATTAATTTATTTATAGAAATTTGACAACTATGAGAATCTCTAGAATAAGGAACTTCAATTGACTTGAATAAGATATTTCTATAAAATATATATTTATATATATATATATAGTTGAAATCATTGTAGAATACTACTATTTGTCTAGATTGACTTACAATATTTTATTTTTTATTTACTACAAATGAACTACTATCAAATTTTAATCAAATACATAGCTTATAGAGAAATATATGCTATCATAAATATATACTATAATCTATTTTTTTTTAAAAAAAAATAAATAATAATAATAATAATGAATAAAAAAATACCTACTCAAGAATACTTCAATTTTTATGATACTATATATCTCTTTTTAAAGAACTACTAATTCTGTACTCTTTTATGATTTCATTTTCTATATTCTGTATTAGATTTATGTACTTCAATTTTCTCTACTTTTGCTATATTTTAGGGCAAATACAAGGTTCTCTATAAAATCTAACCTTATTTCTATAATTTTAACTTTTAAACTAGCTTATAGTACTTGGAGAAGCATTAGGTGAAAAAAATTTGGTCCTTGTACCATTGATGAAGATTCAGGAGATATAAATGTAGAGGTAGTTCAAAGTCATTTTTTCTTTGTACATCAAAGCACCTACCTACTTAGCTCTATAAAGTTTTTTTTCTTTTTTCCTCTAATATATATATATTACTAGTAGTTAAATATTGCATAATACTTTTTATAATTATAGGTACCTAGAGGTTTCTCTGAGTCTTTACTCTTATAAGAAAGTGATTTAAATAAAGGTTAAGGACTAATAGGGCTGAGGGTCCTGTGAGGTGATGAAAGAGTTTTGCAATCTAAATCAAAGTCAGTTTTTACATCATGAAAAATAATTTGATGATAGCAGCTAGATTGACAATTTCCAATTACTATATTTATTATTTTTTGAACATAACTTATATATTCAAATATTGTGTATAGGTAGTATACCTACATTCTTCATAATACTTAAATCAATCAATATCCTCATCATCATCACTAAAGATGATATAAACAATTTCTTTATATTATCACTTGAGCACCTTTCGTCAATTGTTATTTTTGCTATATATTGATGGACTTAAAGTTTTTACAGTGTTTTATTCAGTGTTCACTGGCTTTAAGTGTACATGTACAGCTGCACTACGGCTTGCTGCACTCGGCATCACAGGAGTCACAAAATGTACAAAAAAGTCTTGCAACATTTTGAAATGTATAATTTTCAGTATTGCAGTTGTGTAAAGGTTCTCCATATACAAAAAGTGGTCGAGGGCTACATAGTGCTGATACAGAGGTTTTGAATATGTTACATCGAAGTTACACAGAGATTACACAGAAATTACACAGAGATTATACAGAAAACCAAGCAGCCCCTATCATCAGTTTGCATCATTTATACATCTTGATACATTATTATACACAGCCTATTCCATCCTTCCTAATATGGAAATTGCTTTTTACACGTTTCCTTCGTTCATAGCAAACATTTGTGCAGCTTGCGACAATTGGGTAACTAACACTATGCCTATGTAGGGAAATACTAAGCCAGTTTAGTCAATGGCTCATTCTGTTCGCTCCCATACAAACTTCTAACCGGTGTTCAGCCTACAAACCTTATTATTTTTTTAAATCTGCTTCTATAAAATTGTTCTTTACCCCGTAAAGAATGGATCTTTTGAGAGCTTTTCTTAATTCGAAGTGTTGTTGGTGGTGGGCACTCTTTGAAAGAGGGGGTCGGTTATCAGTGTCCCCATACATACACCTTGATATACCGGATCTCACTATACCGGATCCCTTGACGTATACATACCGGATGGATTTCGCTCGAATCTGCGATCCTCACACAAATCTGTTCGATATACTGGATAGAGCCTGATGTCGGATCCGGACGAGATTTTAGACTGCAAAATCCCTGTTACCTGAGAAAATAAATTTGATATACCGGACAACCAATGCGACTGGAGGAGAATTATAAGCGAGAAAACGAGGAGAAAAAAAAAAAAAAAATTGCAAAAGAAGAGCATATGCATCTCCAATTACATCCACTGAATAAATCCTACGATCGTGATTCACTCCTTCTTCCATATCTATGCTCCATAATTCTTCTTCGTCATTCTCTTTTGCGTCTGCGAGTGGTTGTGCACGGAGTTCTTGAGCAGAGGAGGCAGCAGGCAAGCATTTACCAGATATATGCATGCTACCTGAGTAGAACGTAACGTTATTACCTATAATTCCCTATTTATGAGCAGTAATCATAGATATAGGTACAATTTGATGATGGTTTGATATTTCGGATAACCTGATACGGATGAAAAGCACTCAACTCTTGGCATCCGGTACATCAAGATGTAGCTGCATATGCGGACTAGTTGGCTCCCGAATGGCATTGACCCTCCGAAAGGATAATTTGATTTAGCCAAAAGGAATCGAGTCAAACGATTACTCCGCTGTATCAGTGATCGAAAATACAACTCCCGGAGAAATCTCGCTGGGCCTGTATTAGCGTGTGTAGTATACATACTATACTAACATAGCCTAATGTTCACGAGATTTTGAGCGTTACAAAAAATGCATTTGTTCATGAGCCGCTAAATTGCGTTATGCAAAAATTTTGTATGTATGTACTGGTGCAGGTACTTGCATACATATATGCATGACTAAGTTGTTAGGGTGTCTTTTGTTTTTTTCAGTGAAAACGAAACGATATTGATGTTTGGCGTTAGAGCGTTACGAAATATCTGTTCACAACCCTCCCGTTATGCGTTATAAGTCACGCAGGCGGCCTTCGGCCGCCGAACAGCGGTATTACGCAGTAGCATCGTAAACCTTGCGAAAAACACGAAGCAAATAAACAGCGGTAATATCCACCAGGGCAAAAACAATGTGGGGGAAATGCAAAAAAAGGCACTGGCCAGCTCCTGCAGCAACAGGTATTATGGCGCACACCGTCCGCCGTAAGTGGAACAAATTGGAAACACATTCCTTTGCGCTAAAAATTGCAAGCGTAGTAGAGGGATCCGGCAACTTTCCTGCAGGCTATTTCCACAGCAACGAGCTGCCAAGAAGTGGGTCATTGTGGCTAGGTACGCTAAAAGTCTTGCCAGAGCCTGGGGGGTTTCTGAATGCACAGTTAGCAACAGGATTTTTAGCATCTCCTGTTAAAAATGTAAACAAAGTTAAAACGAAGTAAACGACCCATTTCGGCAGCAATTAAGATCGAAGAAGTATGAACGTGACACAATCAACGCAAACATACGGTTACATACCAGCTTTTTGCTGCTAGTCTCCCGCGATCCCCTGCGAATTGCTCCGCTAGGGTCTTGCCAGATACACGAAGCTGCCAGATCAGCTTTTTTTGGAAACTTCAAAAAGTCCTGTCACACCGGCAGCCACAGTGAGAGGACCCACTTTAACCTGCCATGCCGGATCCCTCTATTAGGAAACAAAACCTCTAATTACCAACCGAGGGCTAGGGGGCGGCGCGAAAAAAGCAAAGAAAGAAAGCAAAAAAGCACGCATCTAAAGAGAAGCGAAAAAAAGGGGGGGGCTACAGCAACCCAAACGCAGTGATGGAAAGAAGTGAAAGAAAGGTTGCAGAAAGGGAGGGCAAACGATAGAGTAAAGGTAACCGAAACCGATCTACAAAAGCAGCTCGTTGTAAACCACATTCGCAGTAGATTTCTCAGCGTTATCCACAGCGAAGGAAACTCACTCATTCTCTCGACACCGAATGCGGGATATGATGGTGCAGAGTTGGCCGTGAGCGGAAACTTCTGTTTTAAAATCCAACATAACTTTTTCCAAGGTCAAACCGAGCAATAGTCCAGGGGTAAAATCTCGGCTGAAACTCAAATATAATTCCGGGTAAACAGAATGTTTTCTGCCTCCTGTTCCCTGAGGGGCCAGGCACAGAACATATTTCGAAGAACCACTGCCAAGCCTTGCGCAAAGCCACTCGCATGTTCTTCACCAAGCCGTCTTCCACCGATAGATTCCTCATCAGAGCACAGACACTTCCTTCCTTGATCCTAAGTTCATGTGGGGGAAAACGGATATTTATGGAGTAGAGCAGCCCATTGAAGCGAATGGGGATTTTGAGGTTGCACGACTTCTAGTACAAAGAAACTGAAAATAAACCACCATGGAAACAAAGATAGACTACGAAGGCTGAAGAGCTGTGCAGGAAGACAATCAAAAAGCACCTCCCGATGCCACCCCCAGCAAGGACAAAGAAGTCTCCAATGCGTCGGGACTACGAGAACAGTAGTATGTTGAATTATTTGCTCTCGCCAAACGGAAAGGGTGCACTTCCTGCGAACTTGGAACATCACCGTGTGACTACGCTTTCACTCTCCCACTAGCATGCAAAGAGATTGCGTAGGATAATAGGAAGACAAAGAAATCTCTGGGGCGCAGAGATCGAGAGGACAGTGGCATGTAGAAATACTTGTTTGCGCCAAGCAGTAAACGAACAATTCCACACTTGCAGAACATCACCGTAACTCTATGCCTTCGCTCTCTCGTCATCGTACTAGACAAAGACACGGTGTAGAACAATGGACCCCGCCAAGGAGGAACTGCGGATGGCGAGAACAATGGACGCCACCAAGAAGGAACTGTGGATGGCGCGAGGCAGCCAAAAACCTCCCTCGCCGTGGAAGCCAAGGTGCAACAACAGATGGCGTGAGCCAATCAAATACCTTCGACGTGACAGAACCATGCTTATATTAATTCTAATAAACAACCGCAACAAATTCATGGTGCAGACTATAGCCACCAAGCTTGGTGTGCGAAACTGAAGGAGCTCCCAGGAGGTTAAGCTACATCAAACAAAGAAGGAATGTGAAGGAAACTGTATTTGGAAGTAGTGGCGCCAGGCTCAACCAAACTATCAACGAATCATTGCTTTGTTGCGTAGTCGAAAACCACTTGCTCTGCGCAGGATGTGAACTTCGAGCTACGTCTTCAAAGGGAAGAGGAGAGTGTAGCAAACAATGGGTTCGGCCACCTAGAGCGCAGAGAATGCGCCGAAAATCTCGCCTTTCCTTGAAGCGGTAAAGCCCCACCATATGCGCGCGCGGCAAAGAAGCCGCGCTCGGAGCTACGCAATGTAGAAGAGTAACTTGGGACCACACCCCCGAAAGGGAGATGAAATTATAGCAGACGTTGTGTCCGAACGCTCGGAGCACAAAAAATGGCAGGCGTAGGTTACAAGGGAACCGCACCCGGAACCGAGCAATGCCGAAGAACTCCAGCGAATCGGAATGACTGCCGACCACCAGAAGTACGGATATACGGAGATGGAAAACATGCCCAGCGAGATTCCTCGGAGAGTGGTATTCTCGATCACTGATACAGCGGAGTATTCACAGAAGCAAACAGGTCCCAGTAGAAATGAAATTTTCCCCGGTAAAGGGAATAGAAAGGAGGAATGTTCACAATCTCTCACTCGCTAAAGGTAACCGTAACTCCGGCGCTTTGAACATGTATCTCGAATTTGCGACAGTAACCAGTTCGTAAAGAAAATCGCAACAGTCCAATGCCACTAGAACAAGCTATTATACCTACCTAAACGGACATCCTCCACCGGCCCCCATTTTCCTAATATTTTCCGCCCCCTCCCTAACCTTCTCGACCCCCTTTCCCTTAAATCTCTCCGGTCCAACCTCTTCAATACGATATCCTCCTTCACCATAACTCCCTTTCGCTATCACTGCCAATCCCATAGCTCTCGCAAACCAAGACCAAGGGCCGTACCGATTCCAGAAACTCGCGCGAACATACCATGGCTCTACCGCAAATGTGGCTAAGTTATACTTTCCGGTTTCTTCATTCGGTTTTTCAATAGTTTTATGTATTCTTATCAGACGCGGAAGATGTGTATGACGAATGAGGAATGCACGGAAGGCGATTAGTCTATGAACGAAGGAAGCCAAAGCCGAAGGCGGGGGAGGAAATATCATGGCGATGCGCAGACGTTCATCCATAAGAGTCTTCACTATAGAACGGCCAAGATTCTTCAGGGGAGGAGGAACGTAGTAAAGAAGTAAGTCCATGGTTTTAAGCCCAACTTCGTGGTGGATGGGATCCGGGACCATGTATTGTTTCTCGAAGTTTTCGCACCATTCCAACATCGCATCCATGGTGGCAGGAATATCCTCTCGCGGAATCCCCATGCGAATCCCCACTTCCGTCCAGAATTTGCAGAGCGCAACTCGCTCAATGTCACGTGGTTGACGCCATTCCAATCGAGATATAAAAATTATTGGTTGAGTACTGAGCAGAAGGAGTGTATACAGCATATCACGAGGAAGAATGGCGGGGTATTGAGCATGGAGGTAGTTCATGCGGGATATCGCAAGCGAAGCCCGATCGGAATTGAGTGGACGGGCGGTAAATTCGGCGATGAGAGCTTCAGTATCGGCATACCGTTTGCTGGAATGGGTAGCGGTGGTGAGTTGTCGAGTTTTGAGAAGGATGAAGGAGATTGTCGGGATTGCATATGTCTGCGCATGTACGTTACTTCATGATACTCCTAAATATCAAGCGGGTTTCTCTTAAAAATATCGATTGCTTGTTCATCTTTGCGACACGCCGAAGCACATGGCGAAAGAACGAATCAAAGGATCAAAGGAATACATACCCGAAACAACGCAAATTGCAAACTGGTCTCAAAAATCTTCGGGAACTCTAGCTCTCCCATATTCCTTTGAATCATCTGAGCTTCCTCCAATGTCATCTTCTTGTAGATTTCATCGAGCGGGAGACCTGCATAGCCGAGTTTTTTCTCGAGCTTATTGATACGTCGGAAACGCAAGAAACGGACAAGCAGGAGATAGGATGTTACGGTGCCGATGATGGAGGCAAGTACTGTTTTCTTTGAGAGATCCATTGTTGCCGAAAGATTGCAGAGCTCTAAGTCGTCGAAGGATTGCGGAGTTGACACTCTGAGTTTCCGGTGGGTTATATATTGGTGAGCACGGCCACGGGATGCTTAGGTGGATGCTAGCCTAGATATGTATCTACTCGCCTTCATGTAGGTATCCTATCCTATTTCGATTATTCAAGATGTAAGCCGAGAGGTTCATTACGAAATGCGACCGAAGTTTACCGTCTTTTATCCCAAACGATAGGAAATCGACCAAGGTCTTCTGAACCCATTTTTCCTCAACGACGGTTAAATGTAGCGACCCGTACCTAGATTGGAGAGTACATAGGCTAAGATTTCCCAAACTGCTCACCAGATAAATAAATGAGTCTTAATCGACCTTGCGATACTGGACTCATTCTCATATCATCTGATTCAGATTAAGACAAAAATCATTACAAATAAAAGGTGTTGGGCGTAGACATAACTAATTTGTTATGGTTTGCTACCTGTAGGTATTGAGTAAATTTAATTCTCAATTTAATCAAAAACATAGAATATGTATGTAAATAAGAGTATGTTCCTGGCCTACATATATGGTTAACCCATATCAGGCTTATATATAGTTATAATAAGGTTTAACTATGGGGGATAACATTCCACTCGCAAGGATGTTGACTCTTGCTCGGTTTCTAGAATATGTCACGTGATTAGAGTTAATATCGGTGATTTGTGATCAAAGTTAGGGGTTTGTGGACAGGAAATTTTAAAACAAAAATTCAGAACCCCCCCTTTCCAACGTTTTCCAAATAGCAGCTTCGCTGCTGAAAATTTGAAAGCGCAGTATACTCGTACTCCCCTTTTTCAAATATTTAGAGAGCTCCCAGATTAAGAAGACTGGTGCCGCATTCCGACTTCTACCCCATTGATGACCGATGGATGGGTGAAAATTTACTACCCTGCATTAAGTGCCAGAGGTGCAGCCTCAGAAATATTAAAAAGTACATGTAATATCGGTTTAAGTTTACTGTTCCGAAGTACCATGTAAGAATGAGCGTATTAAGCTTAAATTAACTCATCACAATAATAGGTATGAAAAAACTCAGACAGCGCTAGCTGAGGCTACAGCTGAAGGCCCAAACCCCGCGTTGTTGGGTTTTTATTGCTCGCAAGTACTCTACTAGTGGTTAGACGACCCGCAGCTGGCTCCCGGCGGCAGCGACGATCAGTACATTACATGTCAGGAGGCGGCACGGTTGGGAAAATTTAGAATCATTCGACGATTCTTTTCAGCGAGAACACATAAGCCGTATCCTGTCGACCGAACAATTCTAAATTCCAAGCAAGATTCGAGAAAGATGTTTACATAAAAATTGTCAGTTATTTCATTCCGCCGAGATACCACATCCTAAAAAAAAAAAAAAAAAAAAAAAAAAGACTACATTAGATCTTGTGGGCAGAAGTGCAACTGCATCCATACATACTTGCTTATTCTCTCATAGCTGACTGCTTTCTACCAACGAGTGGTTTGTGGTGGGCCAGGTCTAAATCGACCGTATACTGAGCTTTAGCCAATCGAAACAATAGTACAATGTTTTGCTTCGAAACGATGTTCCCTATCGTGTGTGCCAATGGTCAGCGTGGATGTATTTATCAAAAGCTGAGCCTAATAAATTTCCACCAGATTTTCTTAATGGAGAGCACGGCTTTTTGGTTTACTAATCATTTTTACGGATTTCAAAAGGTGAGAAATCGCTCGGAGCGGTATTAAACCGGCTCCGGCGTCGGCTCCAAATGCCACCGAAAACGACTTTATGAAACTCCTCCGCTCCTAAGGTCACATGGAAACGGCATCCTACTAATTTCAAAGGTTATGGTTCCGGTCATCAAGAACCTGGGTGATTTCGGTAATTTTCGACCCTCAACAGAAATGTTCATAGCACTACTAAAAAAACACGCGATGCAATTTTTTTAACCTAGAATTATTCTCTTTGACCCTCTCTGTAACATTTAGCCCCAAAAATAAAAAATGTCGAGTCGTTGCCGAGTCTTAAGAGTTGAAGCTTACCCATTTGTACGAGGAGCGCCGTCAATGGCCGCCAAAAAATGCCGATCAGAAGCGCCAAATCCCCATACAAATTATTAAAGGGAGGTTCTCTTATGAGCCGAGAATGTTTTTGCAAGAGTTGAAACTAAGCCTGCCCTCTGAAAAACCAAAGTCTCTGAATCTAATGCCATATTTGGGCCTTAGCGGAAGGCCTGATCCCAAGCTCCTGAGGAAAAAAATCAAAAGTACACCTTTTGCACCCGTACTAATAAAACTGTAACTTGATTAGAAAAGGCCTTTGCTTGGACATTGCTCCAGGTCATTGCCCACCAACCCAGGTTCTTGATGACCGGCACCATAAACAGAAATGCTCGGGGCAGTGTAAAGCCAGCACCGGAAGTTTTCCAGACTCGCTCTTCGCCGGTTCCCGAAAATAACGCAAAACGGCACCCTGAACCCACACTAGAACTATTCCTTACAGCTCTCCCTTTTTGCAAAGATGATAGCTGCGGTTCTGGCCGCTATGTTTACGTATGGAACCGGACCCCTTATCCGCCCTGGGCAACACCCCAACTACCATAAATTTCAACAATCTTGTGACGAATGTTGAGCTCCAACAACACCCTCATTTTAAAAAATCATCCTATATAATTGTGCATTACAAGGTAAAGAATAGATCTAAAGAAATCAACCCCTTATTCCTTTTGTGGTCGGAGCCAGACATCGATTCGAGTGAGACGAAATTTGTATGGAAGCAACATGGTAGTAGACCGTAAATGGTTGCCAAGATGAGTGAGAGGCCGGATTGAAACGGGAACGATACACAACGAACTCCTCATTTAACGATAAGCACCATATACTCCACATCATTTCATGATTCCATTGCGATCTTTAACAAAATCTATCTAATACATCATTGAAAAAAAAAAAAAAAAAAAAAAAAACCCCACTATGCAACAAAAATGGAAAACCCATCATAGTAACGTCGCCAGACCAGCTATTAAGCGTTGCCAGCGAGCAATACCCCGAGTTCCCTCCCTCCCGGTTCCTCAGAGTGACGTAATCGAACATTCCTTAAGCAAAGACTCAAGAATTCGGATTCTAAGTTTAATTTTACTAGCGATAAAGAGATTTTCTCAGATGAGGATAATAATAGAGAGGTTCACAACGATATAGACATAGATCGTCTCGATAGACCTGAAGATCCTTGCGAAAACTCTGCTACTGCTACTCTAAAATATTCTGAATAAGCAGAAGCATACCTTCCAGGAGTTTACAGGGTTGGTTCAAAAAAATAAAATGAGCATAAAGCTCAGAATCAGCGGGAGATGGCAACAATGGCATCGAAAAGTTACTCTATCAAGACCTTTTTTCCGAGGCAAGCTCTTTAGGTATAGCGAAACCGGAACACGTATATTTACAACCAAACTCAGATATAGAAAACAATTACGAGCGGCTGGTAGGAAAAAAATTTCAGATTCCGGCCGGCAACCCGAAATGTCCGATGTACCGATGCCTGTAGTTCTCCGCACTCCCCCGGACTACTGAAAAATATCTAAAAGCGAAAGAGTGATAAAAAAAAAAAAAAGCACTGTAGGATTTGGTGGAGCTTTCACGGACAAAATAAATAAATAAATAAATAAATAAATAAATAAATAAATAAATGAAAGACAATTACTGACCTGAAGATTTGACGAAAGAATTCAAAACATATACCTCCCATCGCCAGGTGAACCAGCAAGAGGAGGAAATATAATGTATATAGGATTGGTTATCTTTTTCTTTTCTTTTTTCCTGAAATCGAAGTAAGGGTAGGGATTATCGGTGCCTAAAAAATTGCGAAATATGTTATATGACTAATATTATCAACCATCATTTGAAATGGCGGTTCTGTTGAGGGTAAGAGGTGACTGGGGGGGGGGAATTTCATTTTATTTTATCTTTACGACCCCGCTAGGGGTCGTCTAAAAGAACCTCCATGTGCAGCTATGTAGAGCTATGACAGAGGTAGAAGACAGCCAACTTAAGGTCGGTAGCGCAGTCTACGGTTCAGATAAAATACAGGTTTGTTCCCAAATCCTCCTCGCTTACACGCAATAAACTAAAGAGGAGATGGGGTGGAAAGGAAAGAGCGATGGGGAAAGAAAAAACTCTAAAAAGAAATGCGACCAGCAGAAACGCAACCATCCGGTATGTCAAGACAGCAGAAGAACTTTGAGTGAAAGGGAAAAAGAAATGCTCAAGGAACCCCTTTCCCATCTGCAGTGAGGCAAACCTTACAACAACAAGAAGGGATCAGGGTAAAAGCAAGAAGCACTAACCAAAGAGAAGGGAAAGAGGAAAGACAGAAGAGAAAACACAAGCCAAACTCATGAGACTTTTACACAAAGGGAACAACAGGAGCAGAAAAAGAGATGAAACACCGAGGGGCCCTATGTCTCCATTCCCTCTTCCATCACAGTACATAGGTTCTCCACTCACTTATTACTAGCAGCCAAGGCTTGCAAGTAGACAGGGCAGAGGGGATCGTTTGCAGGGTGGGCGGCATCGTAATTGGCACACTTAAGTACTATATAGTCGCACTGTCGTCCTCGGCATTTACACTCTGTGTTGCCACAGAAGTGTTCAAAGATGGCGTGGGGAGGGTAAGAGGTGACCGACACCATACGTACATAATTATATAACTGTATTCGCTAAAATTTCCCGGTGACAATCTTTGCTACATCCCTTATCCCGATGTAGCCGGTTCATCTATTTCTTTGCCCCTAGGCAGCTTGCTTAATATCTAAATCAAGAGATGATGTACTTCCTTGTACTACTTCCACGGTTGACACGAATGTCCCCGATCATGCATTAGCGAAAGTAAAAAGTAAAGTGTCGACCGGTGAATTGAAGCTTGTTTCTGGCTTATAAAAAGCAGTAACTATAACCTAAAGCAGACATGGTTCTGCTCATAAACATGAGTTTTTTCCTCTGGTTATCTGATGGTTAACATAGCTACAGCTCAGAAATGTTAGAATAACCATGATAAGAACAATCTTTTCGCATATGAGTGTGTAAAAATCCAAATTCGTTCCCTGAAATAACTGCTGGTTATAGCTATTTAGGTATTTTTTGATTTATTTTTTTCAAATTAAATATAAATAACAAATAAACAAATCAACCTCCATGATTATAAATGGTGTATAAGCTTTTCTTTTCTTTTCAATCTTTTTTTTTTTACTCAAATACTCTTCCTTCTACCCTCCTAGACTCTCCTCAACAACACTTGTACCTCATATACCCTACCCTGCTGCTTATACATGTACAGTCATAGCAAATAAGTGTCCACTCATTTTGGTGTGATGCATCTGCAAAAAAAGAATAAGTGAGGTGAATATATATCATGATATCTCACTCACAACCAGTCGTATTTACTTGAAATTATGCATCAGGGAAAAACAGAAATAGAATTCTTATTTAAGATCAGGAAATCAACTTATACTTAACCACAACCAAAACCTAATAAAAAAAAGATTGGGTTTCCCTAGTCATAGAATAATTTTTCTTATTCTTTTACTAGTTACTTTATTTATTGCTATGTTTTTAAACAACGTTTCTTCAGAATCATTGCAAAGGATGGGGCTATAACTATCATTGCTAACTTGTTGCTTTTATTGTGAGATTTAGAAGAGAGAGAATTGATAAGGTAGTAAAGGATTTATAGGGAGTTAGTTCATTAATTTAAAATTTGTATATATACTGAAATTACTTCATGAAGACTTATACTATACAGATTTAGCTGTACTAAACAAAAAAATATATTCCACTACATGAAATATATAAGGTACTGAGTATTAGGAGTTGCCAATAGAGGATATTACAAATAAGTATTTAAAACTATAAGAAAGTCATTAATTTCATAGAAGCTCTAATAGATAAGTATAGTAATTTTTAGGGAAGTACTATACTTCTTTTGCACTATGCAATTCTTTACTAACTTGTAAATCTTTTTCTAGCCTCTTATTTTCCTCTTCTTTTAATTACTTTATTTTTTTCTTTTTTAAGCTACTCCTAATCAGCACTACATACCATTTTATATAGTACTTAATTTACTAATAATATATAGTAGTAGTAAGAATCTAAGCTAAGAGTTTTCCAAAATTACTCTTTTAGCTTTATGATCAAAGGGAGATAGAGTGATTCCAAAGTACAATTTTCTTAATGTAAGATGTCTATTATAAAAATCATATTTACATTGAATACATTTTACAATTCTGTAACCTATTCCTCACTACTATCTCTCTTTTTATAATCAAGGTTCTCTAAAATCTCTCTTTGTCTCTAACATTTCACTTATTATAATATGAAGTGTATAAATAAAACTTAAAATGTCTATAAGTAGTTTAAATAAAAAAAAAAAAAAAAGGAGAAATATAAGGTTTAGTACTTTAAATATTATAGAGGGGTAAAGTTAAGACTAGAAACAAGGATCTATAGAGTTAACATAACTAAAGGTTAAAAATTCTATCGCTTTATACTTTCAAAAGCTAATGTAAAAATTATATAGACTACTAAAGAGTCACTTACAAAGTTTAAGCCTAGTTAGAATTTATAGGGAAAATTTGAAATTAGAATATAAAAAAATAAAATAAAATAAAAATTACTCAGTGTATAGTAAGTAGTAAGCACTATTTTAGTTACTTAAACAATGGTGATTACTGATATATGCACTTCACTATTATTATAATAATAGTTATACAATTAAAATTTAGAATGACCTCTTATTTTTATCTCTTTGATAATTAGCAATGAGTTTTAGATTATTAGGTATAAAAATATAACTGGTAATAGTATTTTAACTACTCTATCTCTTGATTTCACTAGTGAGATGAATTGATCACTAAGATTTATTGTTATCTAGTATAGATAGATAGAACTATAGTATACTTGAGTAAAAGTTTTATGTTGTTAGTAGTTGATAAGTTACTCTATCTTTTTGGTTATTAGACTAGATTTTTTTAAGTTATGTTATAGATTTTACCTATTTGTTGTAACTAAGCTATGAGTTAGAAAAAGTTGTTAACCTACTACTTCTTACTACTAGTTTTGGTAACAAGCTTAGTTATTGAAGTATAGCACTCCACTTATTCTATCTCATAGGCTTGAAAATTGAGAAAAATAGGTATTAGTTCTAGAAAGGTATAAATTGATCATTTTAAGAGTGTAATACCATTACCTATTATAACTCTATATGTAAAATCTAATACTGGTAAATGTACCCTTGATGATTTCCTATGCCTTTTTCTAATCACCTTTATTAGCTATAAAATTTTTATAATATCCTTCTATAGCCCTACTTAACTACTCTATTAATACTTTATAAGAACAAGTCTCACTACTTCAATAAGCCCAACTCCTACATAAATATAATTAAAGTAATAATATATTTTTTACTTCATTATAGCTTTAGTCTACAAGAGGGTTTAGAAAACTCAATATAGCACTGCATACATCTACTAAAAACCTAGAATAGTAATTAAATCTTTAAATGTTAGAATTTTATTCCTATTATAAAAAAAGTGCCTTAATCTACTTGTCTAATAAAAGATAATTTAGTTTATAAAGATTTGAGTTTTTCTAATATTTACACTAATAAACATCTTGATAGAATTCTCTCAGGGCATTACTTATTTATAATATAGCTTTCAGTATTTCTTACTTTCAGTTATATACTAAACCTTGTACTCCCTTGAATCACTGATGTACAGATAGGGCATGGCACTCAATTAAGTGCATATGATATAGTTATATAATACAGGAGTGAACTTGCTAAGCACTATTAGGGTAACCCTTCATACAGCTTTCAGTTATATACATTGTAAACTATTACTATAATTTACTTCTCAAACTTCCCTACCTAAGTTCCTCATGCTATAAGCTAAAGAAAAACTAAAGAAGAAAATACTATCTAACTTACATCTATATTAGTTACAATAAAGATAATTAAGGAGTATAATTTTAAGTTATTACTTATTATAATAATAGTTTGAGAGAATCTTAAGATGATAGCTGACACCTATTCTATACAAAAAAAAGTATGTTCATGAGTTTATAGAGTGTATAGAGAAATTTATTCTTTACCAATAATTAGGAAGTTCTCCTTTTATTGTGAGAAGTACAGGTATTTTTTTTTATAAATATCTAGAAAATGTCTAGGTACTTTTAACAAACATTATAAAATACTATGCTTTTTATAAGATTAATAACACTATCCCTAATATTCAATGAGTTTTTGAAAGGAAATTTAATTTAGCAATCTTCTACTAAATGACCCTATATATAGTAATATCTATTCTATAGCCAAAACATATGATATGAAAAAGATACAAGTCTCCTCTATACTAAATATGTAATTGAGGTTTAGATCATTGACATTGTTACTTAGTAAAAGCAAAGAAAAACATACATACTCTATAGTACAGTTTAATTATTATCAGGTATCATTAGGGGCTTTAATAGGACCTTCTCATAATACTAGTACTAAGCTATAAACAATAATTAAACTTATTCAGTACTTAATATAGTGGATGAATGTATGTCATAACACTCCTATATATATGACTATATCTTTGCTCTTAATTGAGTGTATACACCCTGTCCATACAATAGTGACTGAAGGAATCTAAATTCCTATTCAGTACATAATAGGCTGTATAAAGGTTACCCTGATGGCAATTAGTATATAAGGGCATGTCATGATGCTCCTATATATATGAGGTACTAGTGCAGAGGAAAAGTTTTCCTTTTCTTTCCTTTTTACATTATGTTTCTCTCTTCTTTCCACAGTTTTTTCTTCATAAGAGTCCAGTAGCTAGTTGTTGTAAGGTTTGCCTCACTAGGAACGTTGGATAGGCAGGCTATTCGCAGGACTATTTATGGTGCATTTTTACTGTACTGGTATGACATCATGTACTTTTTGTTCTAATCTTTTTTCCTTTGTTTTTCTTTTCAGTTTGGGGGACAAAACAGGTGATACACCATAGTCTTGGACTGCATGCAGATGGCCTAGTAGTTAGATTAGTGAAGAGTTAGTTTAGCTACAATATAAACTGAATAATCATTATCATCATCCTATATATATAACTATGTCTTTGCTCTTAATTGAGTGTACATGCCCTGTCTATACAATAGTGACCAAAGGAATCCAAATTCATATTCAGTACCTAATAGGCTATATTAAGGTTACCCTAACAACACTTAGCAGATAAAGGCATGTCTTGACACTCCTTTGTATATGACTATGTCTTTGCTCTTAATTGAGTGTACATACCCTATCTATATAATAGTGACTGAAGGAATCCAAACTCCTATTCAGTACCTAATAAACACATTATATAACACTATCACAGTAAACTAAACTTATTATAATTTTTTTCAGAGACTCAAAAGAAAATTTTATATTCTAAAATCTAGATAAAGTAGTCTCAACTATACTATAAAGAAGGGTTAAGTAGTTGGTATTTTTTCAAATAACTACTAAGTTAATCTTATTAATTTAGAGCTCTCTCATCAATTAAAAACTATGTTGAGTATTACCATCACTATTATAAAGCAAATGGCCATGTTTTAGAGGTGATAGTATAACTTAAAAGTTGGTAAATTTGCATACTCAAGTCAAGAATTATTACTACTAGCTCCTGTAAATTTGCAATCAACAAAAACAGCCTAGTTTTTTTTCCCCTAAAAACAGAAAATATTATTCCTTATTTAATTATAACTTTTTAATTATTACATATCAGACCTGGTTATTGAAAGTCTTATCTGTGATTAAAACCAGAAAAACTTAGTCTTTACTAAAGTCTATTCAGGGGATATATAAAGGATCTTATACTTCCCATTCTTAATATCTTCTATCATATTTCTATTATCCCTCAATTATTCATTAGATAAAGCAATGGCATGAATGCCTCATTTTTGTAATCCTATAACCTAGTATTAAAATTTAAATAACTATTTATATTACTATATTAGTATATAGGCCGTATGAAGGGTTACCCTTACGGCGCTGAGCGAGTTCGCTCCTGTGTTATGCGACTATGTCATATGCTCTTAATTGAGTGCGACGCCCCGTCCGTACATCAGTGATTCGAGGGAGTACAAGGTACTATATTAGTATATAAATTTCTCTTCACATTTATACCAGCTCATTAATAATCATGAAGTTACAAGCATAATGCATCTACATAGAGCATGATATTATGCTTCCTTGGTCACTATTATATGGACGGGTCGGGTACACTCAATTAAGAGCAAGGCCATAGTCACATACATAGGAACCGAAGGAAAAGAGTTAAGTCACATACATAGGAGCGATACTCGCTAAGCGCCGTCAGGGTAACCTTCATACGGCGCATGTACATAGAGCAGAGGCAATTCTACATAGAGCAGAATCAGACTCTGCTATATAAGGCTTTTTCTTAATGA